>SNVD02006050.1:0-12500 GCA_013180625.2 Boswellia sacra
ATTTTTACAACAAAAGTATAACTCCCTTCAAAGAGTAGATAAAGAATATAAAAGCTCTCTAAACTTGATATTTCTCTTATTTGTGGCTTGATAGATTCTTCTCTTCTTCTTGATGAATGCATGGGAGAAGGGCTCTTTTTATAGGCAAATGAGATGAACTTAATCAAGTGAAGACACCAACTCCAAATTTTCTGCCCACCATAAAAACCGTAATCTTGTCTTCCATTTTTGTCAATTTTCCGTTTGAAATTTGAAAATCTGCAAACATAAAAGATTTTGAAATTCGAATACCGTTCTATCATCAGACCATTCCATTTGTATATCTCTAGCTCAAGATAATGGCCAAAAACCTTTTCGGTGCTCATGTGACTTTGATTTTTCTCTTCCATGGGGGTGTCATCCTGCCAAATTGAATGATAATTCTGCACCTTCCGTTTGAAATTTGGAAATAGCTTCAAAACCTAAAGTCTGGCATCTTTGAATAATCTTTCCAAAACATTAAGAATCAAAACATTTGGATATCTCTATCTTAAGATATGGCCAAAACACCATTCGGTGCTCATGTGAGTTGATTTTTCTTCTCTGTGTCAGTTCACCGAATTGCATGTCAATTATGTCGGCCTTTCATTTGAAATTTAAATTTCTTCAAACATATGAAATGTGCCTCATTAAGTTATCTTTCCAATGCCGCAAGAATCAAGTTATTTTGATTTTTCTAACTCAAGATATGTCCAAAAGAGTATTCAGTGCTCATGTCAGCTGCTTCCATTTGTCTTTCAATTTGCATGATGATTTGGACAACCATACACTTGAAATTTGAATTTCTTTAAAACATATGAAATGTTATAAATTGAGTAAGCTTTTCAAAGGCTCAAGAATCACATTATTTAGACATTTGTAGAGAAATATATGATCAATTAATTGAACATTGCTCATGTATCACATTCCTTGAATCAAACCTTGTTCTTAAACTTTGGTGCCTTTAACATGTAGTCTTCTCCTTAGCTTCAACACTTCATTTTAATAAGCCTCTTCTTGATTTTATAATTATTTCAGTAATCTTACTCTTGCATATAAATAAATATGTTAGTAAATCTCAATGAATCAATGTGTATTGTTATCATCAAAATTACATGTAGCCTTAGGGCTAACAATCTCCCCCTTTTTGATGATGACAAACCATTGGTTGCTTTCAAATAATATCTAAAATAAAGAATGAAAATAAAATCAAGAATAAACAAAAAAATAGCACTTGTTATGAATATAAGCAATCCAACTATTTCTCCCCCTTTTGTTATCATAAAAAAGATGTAATCAAATTAACTACTCCCCCTAAATATATTCTCCCCCTTAACATATGTTACCATTTAAAGATTATCATATAAAAAAAAATAATTAAGACATATCCAACATGCCTAATTCTCTTCTAATTATGCAAAATATATCTTGAGTAAGGGGTTTAGTCATATTTAGGTCTAGAGACTAATTCCCAAACTTGATTTCTCTCAAATTGGTTTAATTCTTCTTGCATAACCAAAATCCAACTTTCCTCATTTTTGGCTTCTTTAAAAGATTTTGGTTCAAATTGAGAGACAAATGCAAAATTATTACAAAAGTTCTTAAAAGAAGATCTAGTTTTCATACCTTGTTATGGTTCACCAATAATGAGATCTTTAGGGTGAGCTTTTGCGTACCTTTATTCCTTTGGTAATTCTTGGGAAGAATCATTTACTTCCTCAAGCTTTTCTTGTTGAAGTTATAATTCATCTTAGCTCTTTTCATCAAGCCTTGATTCCTTGATTTGCCTTTCTACCTCAACAATATCATCATCTAAATTCTTTGAAGAAATAACATTAGTTTCATCAAATTCAATATGCATAGATTCTTCAATAGTAAGAGTCTTTTTGTTAAAAACTCTATATGCTTTACTATGGTTGGAGTAGCCAACAAAAATTCCAACAGCGGCTTTTGCATCAAATTTTCCAAGGTTATCCTTAGTGTTTAAAATAAAACATTTACATCCAAAAACTTTAAAAAATCCAATGTTGGTTTTCTTCCTTTCCAAAGTTCATAAGGAGTTTTCTTTATTAAAGCTCTAATATGGACTCTATTGATTATAAAGCATGCGGTATTAACGGCTTCGGCCCAAAATATTTTGGCAAATTATTTTCAAGTAACATGGTCCTAGCCATTTCTTGGATAGTCCTATTTTTCCTCTCAACAACACCATTTTGTTGTGGAGTTCTAGGTGCGGAAAAATTATATTTAAAATCATTTTCATCACAAAGATTTTTAAATGCAACATTGTTTACTTCACCATCATGATCACTCCTAATGGACACAATAGAATAACCTTTTTCATTTTGGACTCTTTTTACAAATTTTAAAAAAGCTTTTGTGGCCTCATTTTTAGTTTTCAAGAATAACACCCAAGTGAATCTTGAATAATCATCCACAATAACAAAAACATAATACTTTTCACCAAGACTTTGAGTTCTTGATGGTCCAAATAAATCCAAATGAAGTAATTGTAGAGGTTTATTTGTTGAAATAAATTTCTTTTGTTTAAAAGAAGTTCTCACTTGTTTTCCAAATTGACAAGCATCACAAATTTTATCTTTTTCAAATTTTATTTTTGGAAGACCATCAACTAAATCATTTTAGAAATTTTTGAAATTGTGTCCATGCTAGCATGACCTAATCTTCTATGCCATAACCAAGCATCATGATTAACACTGAAACAATTTTTCACATGATCATCAATATCAATTGTATAAATATTACCACATCTATTACCAATAATAATATCTTATTGTTACTAATATCCTTAATGACACATCTATTAGGTCCAAAAGCAACAAAATATCCCTTATCACACAATTGACTAATGCTAATCAAATCATGTTTCAAACCATTAACAAGTAAAACATTTTCAATAATAGGTGAAGAAGGGTTACCAATATCACCATGTCCAATTACCCTTCTTTTGACATTATCACCGAAGATCACGTATCCTCCTTTTTTCATGATTAATCTTGAGAACTTGGAGGCATCTCCGGTCATATGCCTTGAGCATCCACTATCTAAGTAACACTTGTGTTTGCTACTCCTTTGTTTCTACAATCAACATTCAAAGAGCAACTTTTTGGTACCCAAATATTCTTGGGTCCTTGGGGGTTAGTTATGGTACTTTTTGGAACCCATATTGGTTTCAAATTAGGATTTCTTCTAATATAACAAGAATGCACTTTGTGTCCTTTTCTTCCACAATAAGTACATGAATGATTAGGATTATTCCTAGAAGATGCATGAACAAAATAGTTTTTAAAACACTTTTGATTTTTATGAGTTTTATATCCCAACCCTCTTTTATCAAAAACGCAACTTTGGTTTTGTAACATAGAGATCAAATTTTTTGTGCTTTTTGTAAAACTATCAACAATATTTCTCAAGTCATTATTTTCCTTTTTCAAAATAACATTTTCTTTCTCCAATTTATCAAAATCCTTTTGTTTTAAAACCTTATTTTCAGTTTTTAAAAAAGGTATTTGACTTTCCAAACTTTCAAAATCTTTTTGCTTTAAAATTTCATTTTCATTTTCTAAAACTTTATTTATTTCTACCAACTCTTCTAATTGAGATAACATGATTTTTGACTTCTTTTTGAAAGCATTGATTTTTGAATTTTGTTTATTAACTTGCACATGTAAATTTTGGAATGCTTCAAGTAATTCATCATATGAAAGCTTATGATCATGGTTTAGAATACTTACCTCATCTTCTCTAAAAGCCATGAAGCACATGTTTGCCACTTTGCAATCTTCTTCTTCATTCTCCTTCAAGGTGATTTCATGAGTCATGAGAGAACACATAAGTTCTTCTAATGGTAGTTTGGTGAGGTCCTTTGCTTCTTGAATTGCCGTCAACTTTGGCTCCCAAGATTTTGGTAGACACCTAAGAATCTTTCTCACCATTTCAACATTAGAATAAGATTTACCAAGAGATTTCAAACTATTAATAATATCCGTAAATCTAGTAAACATGTCAGAAATTGATTCATCCGATTTCATCTTAAAAAGCTCATAACTATGAACTAGCATACTAATTTTAGATTCTTTAACTTGACTAGTTCCTTCATGAGTAACTTTAAGTGTGTGCCATATTTCTTTTGCCGTAGAACTAATAGATATTCTATTAAACTCATTTCTATCTAGAGCACAATATATCACATTCATAGCTTTAGCATTCAAACTCAATTTCTTTTTATCATCTTCACTAAACTCTTTAGGTTCTTTAAGCCTGCTTTCTCCATTTTCAATTTTGGTAGGAACAAAAGGTCCTTCCAAAACAATAGACCATAAATCATAATCAAAAGATTGCAAGAAAATACTCATTCTAGTTTTCCAATAAGAGTAATCACTTCCATTAAAAAATGGAGGTCTAGAGATAGAAAGTCCCTCAACATATGAAGTTGAATTAAAAGTTGCCATAGCTCAAAATCGGTTAAGATTAAAAAAAATGAGCAACCTTGCTCTGATACCACTTGTTGACCCAGGTATGGCAACCCAAGAGGGGGGATGAATTGAGTTTTTATTTATAAAAACGGATTTAGAAAACTTTTCTTGAAAGATCAAAATTATTTAAATCTTTCTTTAAGAACAAAGGTGAAGAAGATGAAAATAGAATGCAATCAAGAGAATGGCAATAAAGAACAATCACAAGTGCAAGTAAATATAAAGAAGATAGGGATAGAGAGAGTGCAAACTCAATTTACGTGGTTCGGCAAACCTTGCTTACGTCCACGGGCTCCTAGCTCCACGAGCTAAACTTTCCACTAAGTTGTAAAATCTTTACAACTTGCTTGATGAACAACCTCACCAAGACTTTTTCTTCCAACTCTTGATAACACCACACCAAGAGTTCTTCTAGATGAACAACCTCACCAAGGCAACTTCCTTCAACCCTTGATAACACCACACCAAGAGTTCTTCTTGATGAACAACCTCACCAAGGCAACTTTCTTCAACCCGTGATAACACCATGATAGTGTCTTACTTATGTTCATTTTCATATCAATTCGTCCATGTTTCTTTGCTATATTCCTTGGTATTTTTATGTTTTTGTGTGGTTTTGATGGTTGTAGGAGTTTTGGAGCAACTTGCATAAAAATGAAGTAAAACCCTTCATTTTCACCTCTGCTAGTCAACTATCTTCTCGGATTTAATTGTATTGATATACAATGAACCGGATAACATGTTATATAGCGTTGGAAAGCTCTTGAAGTCTATTTTCTAGAGAAATTTACGGTTCATAAATCCATTCAGTGTATCGAAAGTTATAATCAAAACAGTGTGAGAAGTGTATAAATGTAATTCCACAAATCATTGTAGCATGTATAATACGGGACACTGTAGCAGGTTACTGTAGCAGAGTATATAAACACATTTTAGGGTTTTATTTTCATAACTTGAAGAGGGGGAAACGACTGGGGAGGCTGCATCTCTGGATTTCTCTCATCTCCTTGAGTTCTTGAAGGAGAAAGAAGGCTTGGAAGAGGAAAAACTACAATCCTAAGAGATTTTCATCAAATTTGCTAAGTTTATCCCTTCCCTTTCATTTTCTGGAATGTCTCCATGTTGTATTGTATTTACCACGTTCTTAAACATGTGAAACTGAATCTGAATTGGTTGAGGGTGATTTCAAAGCCCCTGATATGGTTTTTGTAAGTTGATTGTGTAAGGAATTGTTATCCAATTCTCTAATTGAAATTGCTTGTATTTTCCCATGTTTAATGCTTATGATTGCTTGCTGGATTGTATTTGGGTGGCCAACTGAATATAATCTGGATATTGTCTATTGCTAGACTAGAAATCTTGATCCGTAATTTTCTTGAATTTCTAATCATTAGTAGCAAAATTGTGATCAGAGATTGCAATTGGAGAATATAACCTAAGTTAAATAATCCGAGCTTGTGTGTTTATTGCTTAGATCAACCTGTCTTTCTTTCGTAATGCATCCATTGAATTAAATTTAGAGAGCTTGTTCTAGGTTGTTTAATGGATAGAGATTAAATAAAGAGCCTGTTTTATTTAACAACAACGTAAGGAAAGATTGGGATAACAGAGCTTGTTGTTATCTACGGTTGATAATTTCAATGGTGTAATTGGATGACAATTCTATGATTAATTCGCAAATCCATATCTTGTGGCAGAGAAGGATCCCTTAACCAGGTGTCTCTCATTGATTTTTCACTCCATTTTACTTTGTGTTGTGTTATTGTGTATTTACATTAATATTTCATTTAGTTAATCCATCAACAAAACCCCCCCATTTATTCTGCTGTTGCTTTTGAATAACAAATTCAATTAGAATCAATCCTCGTGGGAACGATATCTACTTATCACTTTATTACTTGTGCGACTAGTATACTTGCTAGTTTCGAACGCATCAAGTTTTTGGCGCCGTTGCCGGGGATTGATTTTCTAATCGATTTGTTATTTTGTTTTCATTATTGATTCATATTTTTTTTTGTTTTTCTTTTCTGATTGTTTGTGTTTTAGGTGACATGGCAGTAAACTTTCAACAATTCAGTAGCCGATTTGAGCCACAACTACATTGGAGAGTAAATGAGGTAAGCACTCCGAACATTGAACAACAACTTTCTGAGCTAACCTCTCTTATGGAAAACATGGCTGTAGGACATATGCAGAAATCTTATGCATGTGGGGTATATTCTACCATGGAGCATCCAATGGACATGTATCCAACTTTACAAGATAAAGATATGGAACAAGCCAATGCCATAGGTGGATTTCCAGGACAATCAAGGCAATGGTATGATCCCTTCTCTAATACTTACAATGCCGGATGGATAGATCACCCTAATTTTAATTACTGGGATCATCAACCAATCGCCCCAAATGCCATACCAAATCGGCCACAAGGTTTTAATCAACCTAGAGTGCAGCAACCATTTCAAATGCAAACACCACCAATGCCACAACCAGCACCACAACCAGCTCCAGAAAACTCAGGTATGTCACTCCAGGATATTGTTAATGCACTTGCCACTAACACAATGCAATTCCAACAGGAACCTGGGGCAAGTATCCAAAACCTGGCAAATCAAATGGGACAATTGGCTACTAGCATGAGCAAATTCGAGGGCCAAGACTCAGAAAAATTATCTTCTCAAACGCTGATCAATCCAAGAGAGAATGCTCGTGCGATAACTTTACAAAATGGAGAGCAATTAGATGTCCTGCCAAAGAAATCACAAACTGATGAAGAAGATGCACACTTCTAACCATGAACAAGACATCATCCTCTTGAGGTAAAGTCTAAAAACTGCTATCCTTCTTATGTTACTCCTCCACCTTTTCCTAGCAGATTGGCAAAATTTGAAGAAGGAGAACAAGAACAGAATCCTGGAAACTTCCTCACAAATCGAGGTAAATATACCCTTCTGGATGCTATCAAGCAAGTACCTTGTTATGCAAAATTTCTCAAAGAGTTATGCACCAACAAGAGGAAGTTGAAAGGAAATGAGAAGGTAAGTGTGGGGGAAAATGTTTTCAGCTGTATTGCAAAGAAAAATTCCTCCGAAATGCAAAGATCCAGGTACGTTCACCATTCCATGCACCATTGGTAATACCAAGGTTGAAAGAGCTATGTTAGATTTAGGAGCATCTATTAATGTCGCCATATTCTATTTATGCTTCTTTAAATCTTTGACCTTTTGCGAAAACTGGTATTACCATTCAGTTTGCTGATCATTTTAATGCATATCCCAAAAGAGTTGTGGAAGATGTGCTTGTGCATGTGAATCAATTGGTTTTCCCAGCAGACTTCCATGTCCTTAAAATAGAGGATGAGACATCTCCTAATCCAACACCGATTCTTTTAGGGAGACCATTCTCGAAAATTGCTAGAATCAAGATTGATGTTCATGATGGCACTTTCACCATGGAGTTTGATGGCAAAGTGATCCGTTTCAATATTTTTGAGGCAATGAGGTACCCTAGTGACTTGCATTCTGTTTTTGCAGTTGACATTATTGATTCTTTGCCACAACAATGTTTTGAGTTAACTTGCAAGGATGGATTGGAAATGGCTATTAGTGAGCACATAGGGACAGAAAATTTCAAAGAACCAAGAAGGTTGATACAAGTGTCCAAAGAAAGGGAGGAAGCTATGGCATGCTTATATGAGACTATAGCTATAACCACAAACAGGTATGATGTTTCGTACATTGAATTGCCTTTATCTAATGAGAAACTTCTTCCTTCTGTGATGAAAGCCAATACCTTGGAGCTTAAGCTACTTTAAGATTATTTGAGGCATGTGTTTTTGGGTGACAAAGATCCTTTACCAGTTACAATAGAAATGGGCCTTGCACCACTACAAGAAGAGAAACGCGTCCGAGTACTTAGAGTTCACAAAACAGCTATTAAGTGGACGATTGCTAACATCCAAGGCCCAGCCATATGCTTGCACCATTTCTTATTGGAAGAAGGATCCAAGCCCACTAGAGAAGCACAACGGAGATTGGATCCTCCCATGATGGAACCAACGTCGGGCTGAGGACGTTAAACCAAGCGCTTATTGGGAGGCAACCCAATGTTTTTGAAAAATAAATAAAAGAAAAGAAAAGAAAATTAAAATAAGGTAATAATGATCGATTTTTGTGTCTTGAGGAGATTCCTTTCGTAGGCCATCAAATTGATCAGGTTTTATCTCTCTTTGCCATCTGTCTCATTTGTTTTTATAATTTTTTTACTTGTTTTTGACTTTTGTTTGTTATTGTGTTGTTATCTCTTTTATGTGTCTTTAGTTTCGTTTCTGCTCTTTTCTTTTCCTTTCTATTGTTTAATTTGATTATTTCGTACTTTGAATTCATTTGTGCAACAGCTTGAGGAAACATCCAAAGGGGAGCTGAAACCATTGCCCGAAGGTTTGAAACGTGCATATCTGGGAGAAGAACAAACTCAATCGCATTATCGGTAATATCTCTCCTTTTCTTCTTTTCAATGGATGCTGATATCTTTCTATCGAACCTTCGTAATTATTTCCCTTCACTTCCTCAAAATGCTGTGTTTAAAATTTATAAAGTACGGATGACTAGACTTTGGGCGTTGATGCTCCTAAATGTGCCTGCTGATATCCGATGGCTTATCGAAGCCACGGTGAGATTGTCCGGTGAGCCGGACATTAATCTCGCAAAATACATGCCTGGTCTAGGAAAGAGCTACTAAGCCAAGAGGCGAAGAGCGAAATGGTTACAAGTATGTTATAAATGTGCTAGATGGAATTGTAACCAGAATTTTCGTTCATTAGGTTTTGCGTCCAGGAATAGAGAAGATAAACTTTCATTTATTAAGAATGGTTTGAGTAATGAGTCGCTGGATAATGTTTTGTTAACTCTCGAGTCACATTCTTGTGGACTGTTCAGCGTGAATTGCTTAATCTATGGACACAATTTCGTGATGAATTGCAATGTTATAGTCTAGGGAATCTGACTAAAAACGACCCTGTTTGCCAGTTTATAAGAAAACTGGATGGGAAGCGAATCCCCGACTCATAGAAGGCTTTTCAGCCGTTACTGGACGTAAAACCAGAGGAAAATGTG
Organism: Boswellia sacra; assembly: GCA_013180625.2. NCBI lineage: Eukaryota > Viridiplantae > Streptophyta > Magnoliopsida > Sapindales > Burseraceae > Boswellia > Boswellia sacra. The sequence continues at coordinate 9,629 of SNVD02006050.1, forward strand.
AGCCACAATCACAACTACTTGTATATTTGAATGTGTGATGTTGTTGTCGAATTTGATTTCTTTCTTGTTTCGTTTGATCTGATTATCAATGTTGTTTTTTGTGTTGTTGTTGTTTGTTGATTTGTTTGTTTTAATTTCAAGTTTTCTTTTTGACAAACCATATGACTACCCTTTGGCATAAGTACACGTGGGAGACAAGTGTGGAGGTTTTGTCAACCTCCGCCGAAAGTATATATCTACTTTTCATGCTTCACGTGGGAGACAAGTGTGGCGGTTTTGTCATACCTCGCCGAAAGTATATTTCCATTTTTCATGCTTCACGTGGGAGACAAGTGTGCAGGTTTTGTCAAACCCCGCCGAAAGCATATCTCATTTTTTCAAATCTTGGGGCGATAAATCTGCATCGAGCAACCCCCACCGAAAGTATGTCCCCATGTGTCAAAATTTGAGAGTTTTACGTGTGTATATATCCATTTTGCATATTCTCAAATGTCATTTAATAACCTGTCTTGCACTTGAATCGTATAATACCTAACGCACATCATTGTCTTGCACAAGTTTAGAGCACTTTTAGAAATGGAGAAAACACCAATTCGGCGATTCCAAAATATATGCGTATTTTGTGGATCGCAATTTGGTAAAGATGGAGAGTTTACAACAGCAGCTCTTGATCTTGGTAGGACATTAGCTGCGAGGGTATTCATTTGATTTATGGAGGGGGTAGTCTTGGGTTAATGGGGTGTGTGTCGACAGCTGCATCCTTGGGAGGAAGTAAAGTTCTCGGCATTATCCCTAAACCATTAGCTGTGCGAGATATCATAGGCAACACAATGGGGAAAGAGTTACATGTCTCTAGCATGCATTAGCGTATTGCACATATGGTCATTAAATCTGATGCATTTATAGCTTTGCCTGGTGGTTATGGTACATTAGAGGAGATATTTCAAATCACCTCTTGGGCACAGCTAAACATCCATCGGAAACCCATTGGTTTGTTAAATGTCAATATTTTTTTTGATGGTTTGTTGTCTTTTCTTGATCAAGCAGTAGAAAAAAACTTCATCTCACAGTCGGCGAGGCAAATCTTGGTTACAGCTTCAACTGCAGGGGAGTTAATTGATAAATTACAAGCATTCGTCTATTCGCCTGATCCAACAATAGCTCGGATAGATTGGTTTGCGGAGGGCAATAAAAGGCGTAAACTGGATTTAGCGCTCCATCTGTAATTTTTATCTCCTGGTTTGCTTCACTTTTGTTTGCTACTTTTTATTGTGTTTATTTGAGATTTTTCATGTTATTTCTTTTGAGCTTTTTCATGTTATTTCTTTCGTTCCAGGTAATATTTTCTAATCTTGGCTTTTAGAGTGGAGGCTTAAAAAGTTCAAGTTCTCTTGAAACGTATTTTGGATTTCTTTAATCCATAATGGCTAAATAAGGAGGCTAACTTCTAAAATTTTAGACCCATTCTAACTGAATTGTTTTTGTTTACTGACTTGTTAGACTTTTTTATTTTATGAGTAAGTTTAGTTTTATGTAATTTAGAGTTGTTATGTGTTTTTGTCTTTATCAGTTTCGATTCAAAAAAAATTTGTGGAAAAAACTTGAGAATGGCAGAATATGGGGTTTCTTTAACCCTTGAAACGCATTCTCTCTAAATAAATCGGTAGTTTGTTTATTTCATATTGTTTGAAGTATCTTGTTTTGTTTTTTCATAATAAAGGTATATAGGCTGGAAACCTTAAGTCTGCGGGCTACTGGTCCTAAGGATTGTTGAAATATACAATCTTGACTCAGGTGTAACAACGCCACGTACCTCTTTTCTTGCATTTTTTGGGTCGATGATAAGATAATGATTGAATTAAGAATAACTCTTGGAAAATGATAAATGATGCATGGATCTGTATGCTTGAAATGTTTATTTGTTTTCGCTTTGCTTTTGATTCCTTGCGCAACATTGAGCACTGAGCTATTATCACTGAGTTATTTGTTCACTTAGAGAAAGTTTATGTAATTTAAATGTTTCTTCAGATTTCAATGAATTCTAGAACTTGTTTGATGGTCATTCGAGGCGAAATCCTAGATTGTGCAACATTGGAGAAATGATTTAGGCCATCTTTGGACCGTTTGAGCCTTAATAGCCAACCATTATTAAAATTGATCCCTAGTTACCCCTTTGAGCCTCTATAAGCCTTTTGTTTTTTTCTTGTTAACTCACTAAAATATTTCCTAACCTCAAATGAATTTTTTTTTCCAAACAGTTTATCCCTTACCTATGAGCATATAGATCATTCACGATTACATTTTGAGCTATGTTCTGGTTTTGGGGAGTTAGAGGAGGTTGGGTTGTGTCATGAGCAATGCAAGTGAGTTCTATTGTGTTTGTAAAAAAAAAAAAAAGAAAGAAAGCCAATCTGTACTTCTTGTCCACGTACTTACACATTGAGGACAATGTGTTGTTTAAGTGTGGGGGAGGGGAAAATACTTTTTAAGTATGACCTGCTTCCCTCAATATGTATGGTGCCATCAAATCGATTTCGATTTTAAACATAAGCATTGGATCCCCTGTCTCAGTTAAGAGGAGTCATGGAAAGAACAGGTTCAAAATCACGATCATTTCCTTTTTCAAATCCTGCTGCAGCTGCACGAGCTCTTCCCGCGTGCCATAAATGACCTACGAATAGGAAGAATCCTAGAACAAAATGAGAAGTATCTAACCAACTTCTCGGAGAAACATAATTAACTGCATTGATCTCGGTAGCTACTCCACCCACAGAATTTAAAGAACCTAAAGGAGCATGAGTCATATATTCCGCAGAACGTCGTTCTTGCCAAGGTTGTCTGTCTTTTTTCAACCTACTCAAGTCTAAACCGT
>SNVD02006050.1:15000-23624 GCA_013180625.2 Boswellia sacra
TTTATGGTTCATAAATCCATTCAGTATACCGAAAGTTATAATCAAAACAGTGTGAGAAGTGCAGAAATGTAATTCCACAAATCACTGTAGCATGTATACTACGGGACACTGTAGCAGGTTACTGTAGCAGAGTATATAAACACATTTTAGGGTTTTATTTGAATGACTTGAAGAGGGGAGAACGTGGTAGAGGCTGCAGCTCTGGAATTCTTTCATCTCTTGGAGTTCTTGAGGAGAAAGGAAGCTTGGAAAGAGGAAGAACTACAATCCAAAGAGATTTACATCAAATTTGCTAAGTTTTTCCCTTCCCTTTCATTTTCTGGAATGTCTCCATGTTGTATTGTATTTACCACGTTCTTAAACATGTGTAACTGAATCTGAATTGGTTGAGGGTGATTTCAAAGCCCTTGATATGGTTTTTGTGAGTTGATTGTGTAAGAAGTTGTTATACAATTCTCTAATTGAAGTTGCTTGTATTTTCCTATATCTAATGCTTATGATTGCTTGCTGATTGTATTTGGAATGGCCAACTGAATTAATCTGGTTGTTGTCTATTGCTAGAGTAGAAATCTTGATCCGTAATTGTCTTGAATTTCTAATCCTTAGTAGCAAAATTGTGATCAGAGATTGCAATTGGAAAATATAACCTAGGTTAAATAATCCGAGCATGTGTGATTATTGCTTAGATCAACCTATCTTTCTTTCGTAATGCATCCATTGAATTAAATTTAGAGAGCTTGTTCTAGGTTGTTTACTGGATAGAGATTAAATAAAGAGCCTGTTTTGTTTAACAACAAAGTAAGGAAAGATTGGGATAACAGAGCTTGTTGTTATCTAAAGTTGATAACTTCAATGCTGTAATTGGATTACAATTCTATGTTAATTCACAAATTCATATCTTGTGGCAGAGAAAGAACCCTTAATCAAGTGTCTCTCATTGATTTTTCACTATATTTTACTTTGTGTTATGTTATTGTGCATTTACATTAATATTTCATTTAGTTAATCCAACAACAAACCCCAACCCCCACCCCCCCAATTTATTTTGTTATTGCTTTTGAATAACAAATTCAATCAGAATCAATCCTCGTGGGAACGATATCTACTTATTACTTTATTACTTGTGCGACTAGTATACTTGCTAGTTTCGAACACATCACACCACACCACACCAAGAGTTCTTCTTGATGAACAACCTCACCAAGGCAACTTTCTTCAACTCTTGATAACACACAATAAGAGTTCTCTCAAGGATAACTATTATCCTTTACAATAATATCTCACTCTCACCACAATACAAGAACAAAGATAATTTTTTACAACAAAAGTATAACTCTCTTCAAAGAGTAGATAAATAATATAAAAGCTCTCTAGACTTGATATTTCTCTTGCTTTTTGCTTGATAAAATGCTTCTCTTGCACTTGCTGAATGCATGGGAGAAGGGCTCCTTTTATAGGCAAATGGGATGAACTTAATCAAGTGAAGACACCAACTCCAAATTTTCTGCCCATCATAAAAACCGAAATCTTGTCTGCCATTTTTGTCAATGTTATGTTTGAAATTTGAAAATATGCAAAACATAAAAATCTGGAAAATTGAATAAGCGTTCCAACGCATCAAGAACCAAGTCATTTGGATATCTCTAGCTAAAGATATGGCCAAAACACCATTCGGTGCTCATGTGACTTGATTTTTCTTCCATGTGTCAGTCCACCAAATTGAATGATAATTCTGTCAGCTTTCCGTTTGAAATTTGAATATCTTCAAAACATAAAAGATCTGAATATTTGAATAAGCTTTCCAAAACATTAAGAATCAAAGCATTTGGATATCTCTATCTTAAGATATGGCTAAAAAACCATTCGGTGCTCATGTGAGTTGATTTTTCTTCTCTGTGTCAGTATACCGAATTGCATGTCAATTATGTCGGCCTTCCATTTGAAATTTGAATTTCTTCAAAACATATGAAATGTGCCTTATTAAGTCTTATTTCCAATGCCACAAGAATCAAGTTATTTTGATTTCTCTAGCTCAAGATATGTCCAAAAGAGTATTCGGTGCTCATGTCAGCTGCTTCCATTTGTCTTTCAAATTGCATGATGATTTGGACAACCTTACACTTGAAATTTGAATTTCTTTAAAACATATGAAATGTTATAAATTGAGTAACCTTTCCAAAGGCTCAAGAATCACGTTATTTAGACATTTGTAGAGAAATATATGACTAGTTGATTGAACATTGCTCATGTGTCACATTCCTTGAATCAAACCTTGTTCTTAAACTTTGGTGCCTTTAACATGTAGTCTTCTCCTTAGCTTCAACACTTCATTTTAATAAGCCTCTTCTTGATTTTATAATTATTTCAATAATATTACTCTTGCACATAAATAAATATGTTAGTAAATCTCAATGAATCAATGTGTATTGTTATCATCAAAATTACATGTAGCCTTAGGGCTAACAAGAAGAACCCCACGGCTGCAATACCTTCAAGTATTCATCACTTCCCTTTTTCTCAACTCCATTATCATATAATTTAATTTCTCTTTTTTGTTTTTTTAATTACTTATGCTATAGGAACTGGTGAGCCAGTTTCAGAACGCAACATATGAAGGTACACTTACTTTTCTGTTTTGTCACAAATTTTATGTTAAAAAATTTGTTTGCTTGATGGGTTGCTGTCGTTTTGAATTTTATTACTCGAGTTTTATTATTTATTATTGATTATTATTGTTATTTTTTTTTTATCCTTGGTTTGGATGGAAATTTTTTGTTTTGGAGCCTTCTATGGCTTTGCTTAATGGCTACCTTTTAGTCTGATTGTGAGCGTCAATCATTGTTTTACCATTGCTGAAATTTCGTAGATAAATGCATTGAATTTGTAAAGGGAAGTTTTGTAAGCAATGGGCTAATGTTGCTTATTTGAAGCCTCTGGTTTTGTTGGTTCAATAGGAGATTAGATTGTGATGGATGTTTTCAACGTAGGATTTTCAGTTTCCAATATCGACAAACCTTGGTGTTGTAGCTCTAGCTACTTCTACTCCTTGTCCAAGTAGTCAAAATTTGTCAAGAAGTTCTTAGAGTTTACAGGGTTTCTTAGAGTTTTGCTTGCTCACATGTTGCAAAAATTTAATCACATTTGTTTGGGATAAATTATGTAAAAGAGGATTTTTTTTTTCTTTTTAATATCATACTGGCAAATACTACTTTACAAAGTTTTCTGCTTGCCTCACTACCTGTAAAATTCTCACTACTAGAGAAACATTGCTCAACTATAGATGTGAAATTCAATATTACGTGTTTGTAGAGGAACAATAGTGTTATTAATATGTTATGGCTTGAAAGCTATTGAATAATGGAACTAAGGTTTAAAAAGTTGTAACATCTAGAGCTTTTATAGGCATAACAGGCCCATAAAACTCAACTTGGCTGTTTCTGTATAAATGCTTTAGTCCAAAAATCATCTTATCTTCCTGTGCTGTCGCACAATGGTCATTTAGAGTAAAATTTTGCTGCAAATGCATGATTATAGAGCAGTTTGTGGAAGGATTTGCTATATCAACAGTCCTTTTTGAGGTTGCTTGGCATGTTACATCTATGAATTGTCTACTAATTATAGTCTGTTATAACTTCTTTTTTCTTTCTATTATATATTGTTATGTGGATCTGACACTACTTATAATTTGAATAATATAATGATTTTTTTTTATTTTACTGTTTGGTGAATTTACTAAGTGAGGTTCTCTTTACATTTTCTAGTGATGAACTAGTATGACAGACTGCCACGGAGGCAGAATTATCATTTCCTATGCATTCTAAGATTTGATTCTTGAACATCTTCTTAGGGGATAGGCAAATGTCTAGAAAGTGCTTTCTGTTAAGTTTATTGCCATACACAATGTCCTACTAATCTACAAAACTCTCTAGAACATTTTATATTTTGATCACTATATAGACCGTGTGTTTTAGCATAATCCTCTGGTAAAATTGCAAATAATGCCTAAAACAAATATTCAACTGAAAATGATTTCTGTACCAGGTGATTTAATTGCACCTTTCTTACATTAATTTGTGGTTTGCTTATCTAATTGTCATTACATAATGGATGATATGATGCCAAGACCGAAATGTAAGATACTTAAGGCTCATTTTTTCTTTGCTTTTTTTTTTTTGATTCTATTGTATTATCCCAACATTTCAATTGATTCTATGAATTTTCTTTTACATTTCTTTAATCGATAATTACGCAACCTTTGTTTGGAAATTAAACAAAAATGCTAACTTGGATGAGGTTCAATATATAACTTTTTGTGTTCTTGATTTTTAGGTTGCTAAGTAATGCCTATGCTTGGGGTATATGAATAAGATTTTATCTTCTTTATATTGTGGTTGGCTTTTGATAAAAAAACTTTAAGATTCGATGCATGTGATAAGCTTGTATTCTCAACAATGTCTTAATGTTTTAGAAGTTTTATAGAACTCTGTCTTTTTATTGTTATTATTTTTAATATTTTCTTTTAGAGAACTCTATCACTTTATTTATTTTTTTGGTTTTTTTAGTCTTTGCATCTGTAGAGGAATCTGCAATATTATCTTGTTTAAGGCCATGGTATAGGTATAATATTTGATGTGTTTACCAACTAGGAGGCTATTTGTTCAATAGATAATAGTCTCAAATGATATCCAACACATAGGAATTGCAAGTTTGAATGCAATTAGAGTAATTAAAACAGACATATTGATTTGGACCTACCGGCTTGTGTAGGGAAGAAGCATTCATGTATAGGTGAGCAAATATTAACTGTATCTATGAATGTAGGTAAGTATGTATATGTGTGTGTGTGTGTGTGTGTGTGTGTGTGTCTATATATATATATATATATATATATATATATAAATATATATATATATATATATATATATATGTATGTATGTTAAATTTTTTAATTGATGGGATGGCTAGTTGGTGCTATAGGTCCAGCTCCTCCAGGGGTTGGTAGCATCTCCATGCCTTATTAATGTGTACTTGCAAGCACTTCTCACTTTTCTATTTGTCTTGTTCATGCTTCTTTGCAGTTTGCTTTCTGTGTGCAGGGCAGTGTTTATATGCTCATGGAATTACTTTATTAAACTGTGTAAGGTACATCCTTTCTATGCCTGTTAATTAGTTGATAATTCTTGATCATTTCGTTATTCTTGTACATGATTGTGTGTGTTTATTGATCCAAAATCATAGCCAACAGAAGGAAATGAGAAGAGAAGACAAATATAATGGATAAGAAGACAAGTGAAAGAGTGGTAGAATGCCATTGTTTTGCATGTCTGTGTGTTTAAACAAGCTAAAATGATAGCCAACAATTTGAAATCATACAAAATGCATTACCATCTTATGGGAGTAGCTGAATAATATACTTCTCAAATATTGTTGATTTGCATGTGAATTTTAATTTCATCTTGCTTGAGTCGTCATAAGACAAGATTATTCAATGATTAAAGGAAGCTGATAATCCTCCACGTTTCAGTGTTGGTATAATTTTACTCTTTAAAAATAGCATTTTACTCTTTTTCAATTTAAATTGCTATAATGTTGGTCTATTTGCGTAAGCTAGATGATTGTTTTGAGGTCTTGTTTTAAGACATGGTTTAAATGTAATTTTTTTTCTCTTTTAGGAGATGGACTATTGAAGTTGATATTTATGATGACGATAAGGTGGTTGTATTGGTTGCCAAGAATTGGTTCGCATTTACATATTTTAAGGCTAAACTTTTGGATAATTATGTGCATATTTATTGAACTCTTAGGCTAGATAGTTCTACAACTGAGGTCATATTTTTTGATAATTGAATATTGTTTTTAAATCTTAGGCTAAATGATACTTTTGGGTTGTATTACATATTCTTGAAACCTTTTATGGTTTATCAATTAATAGAAGGTAAATATTTATATAAAAAGTTATGTTAATTATTTGTTTTGTTTTTCATTTTCATTATCATTATATTGTAATTTTAGTAGAAATTGTCCAAATAGAATTTAATAAACTGAAAATTATTCTTTGCAACCAAATGCTATTTGCAATCAAACTAATTTTGAGACAAAATCAATTTGACATAGAATATAAAAGCAATCACCCACTAAATAATTTGACTCCAATGGGTAGTATACGCAACTAATAAAGTTTTAGCGGCTAATATAAATAAGTAGCAACATAAAATTTTGTTTCTAAGACCAATAATATTTATTTTCCATTAAAATTTATATCGGAATCCATTACATTTGCCACGAGATTAATTGTCCAACTAATTTTTAAGGGCTGCTTGTTAGCTGGTTTCAAAGGCTTTTTAAGGTGGCTTTGTGGTTAGGTTTTTGGTGGTTTAGATGTGTTTTTATGGGTTGTTTGTTAGGTAGTTTGAAGAGTTTTTGTGTTGGCCGTTTGGTTGGGTTCTTAGATGATTTAGATCGATTTTTGTGAGCTGCTTGTTGCATTGTTGAAAGTAGATTTCATTATTATAAGATTTTATTCCTTTGAAAAAAAATGTGTAGCATCCTTTAATTTATATATTATATATTACATATTAATATAAATAAAATCATGAGTTTTGGCAAGCTCATGAATTAGCTTTTGTTACTATTTTTATTTGTTGCCTAATAAAATCGAAACCATTCACTCAATATGTAAAGTATTTTTTTAATAATTTCCTACCAAAAGCATCAATCAGATAAACTATGAAACTATACAACCATTTAATATATCTAATCTTTTCTAGATAGGTTTTGAAAGCACTAAGCAAAGCTGTTAATTGATTGTTGAGGCTTATTTGAAGTTAATTATATTATTGAAGTGCTTAAATATGTTTGTTTGCTCATAGTGCATTAGGTGTTTGATAAATTTTCTTAGTAATGATTATGTTCTTTTCTAATTTTTTTAATTTAATTTTTCTTAACATAACAGCTGAGTAATGCTTTAATGCTATTTGGGGTGAATATGGAGTGCTAACTTGATAAGTCTGAGCCACCCAAACCTGATGGCTTGTCATTGTTGAACCAGCAACGTCAAGCTTGCTGACTATAGTCAATAGAGGGTGGTTCAACAATGACAAGAGTAAATTTTTAGAATGCAAGCTTGACTATCTTTGTTTGTGATTTCGCATTTCGGTTAATTTTTAGAATGCAATTGTTGATTCACACATTTGTTTCTGCGTTTTACTGATTTAAATTTGTGTTTTGCTCCTACAGATCGCTCTCTCTCTAATCAGGGATTTTGGTAATTTGCGTTTGCTCTCTACTCTTGCTCTTCTAGCTCTAGCTCTACCCTTGCAATTGCTGATTGAGGTAACTATTTACTCTTGTGTTTGCTGTAGATTAAAGTTTTTTATTGGGGGTTTTGTAGTTGTCTTTGCATTTGTTGATATTTGGTTTCTATTTGCTCGATTTGTTCTGTAAAAGCCTTCATTTCTTCTGGTTTCAGGAGTGGTTTTAAGAGGTGTGAGGGAAAGCTTCATTTACAGGTGTGAGGGAAAGCTTCAATCGGTAACCCTTTCTGCTCTGTTTCTCTTTTGCATATTTGTTCTGTAATTTATGTTATCTCTGGTTTACTGATAATTCTATACTTAGGTTCAACTTAATTTAATGGATCCTTTTGTAAGTTTTTGTTAATTTAACAATATATATTTAATTCTAATTGTTGGATTAACTCTAAAGATAATCAACTTAGTAATATTTGATAGGATGTCGTTAATTTATTTGAGCTTTAGCTTGAAAGACTACTGGGGCGAACACACAGATATATTTTGTTAATTTTCTTATTCATTCATACTTTCGATGGGATGTCGTTCATGTATGTAGTGCCTTCTTGTCCTGTATGCATCTATTAGAGAAGCCATATGCATGTCATTTATATGGAGCAAGCATGTGGTCAACTTTGGGCATTAAAATATTACCTCCTCCACTCTTCCTTCTAATGAAAATTATTTGGTAGACTACTCGGTTAACTTGAGCAGCCCAGTGTTTGGCATATAAACTTTTAATTTTTTTTCCCCAATGCGATCTGGATAATCCATAGTTTGGTTGTTCATTGCATAATGTCTTCATCATTGTTCATTAAAAAGGTTGTTATTTTAGTTTTAAGTAAATTATAGGAACATAAGTTAGTATCTAACTGAAGGTTTTCTTTAGTATTGTTGCAATCTCTAGGAACGTTTATGTGATCTATTAAAGATTGCTTAAACTTTTTGCTCCAAACTGGTTTCATTCAGCCTTCATCATGATGATATTGATAGTGATTCCCATGATGATAGATGCCTATGAGGTTGCTTCAAATGATTTGTTGCTAGTGGTCAGTGTTTATAAGAGGAAATATATTTAAAAGAAACTATAATGAAAAATCGTTGTGGAATGATGAACCCTGATTTTATTTTTGAGAATGATCCTAAATGCCTGGAAATACTAGGATAATTATGGTGTCAACTTTAATCGTACAATTGTACTGATTTTTTATAAAGCTGATTTTTTTTTTATATCAAACCAAAAACTTCTTACTTTTATAGCAACAAATAATCATAAACTACCCCATTATTTCTTTCTGGACTTATTTCTCTTTGGATTAGATATTATTTATGAACAGT
>SNVD02006051.1:0-23793 GCA_013180625.2 Boswellia sacra
AGCTCGGTTGTTTTTTGAAAAACATGACAATAATGCATAGAAATGCAAAAAAGATGATGAAATAAGGCACCATAAGTCAAACAAAAGATAAAAATTAAAAAATGACAGCTATGAGGCATTAAAATTCAAAAATGATGGCACGCATGCATATGTACAGGTAGTTTTGACTGTGGCTCACATCTTCCTCTGGTTTTACGTCCAGAAACGGCTTAAACACCTTCTATGAGTTGGGGATATGCTTCCCATCCAGTTTTCCTATAAACTGGCAAACAGGGTCGTTTTGAGTCAGATTCCCAAGACTGTAGCGTTCGTGCTCATCTCGGAATTGTGTCCACAAATTAAAAATTTCACGCTGCACAAGTCCACAAGACTGCGTCTCACGAGTCGTTCGGATATCATCCAAAGACTCCTTACTCAGTCCATTCTTGATGAGCACTGTGTTTATCCTCTCGATGTTATAACAAATATCCCAGGAGCGCAACGCTGGTTACAAGTCCATGCTTGCACATACTCTGGGACAACTTTTAAACTTTTGTCTTGTCGCTTTTTGGCATAAGAGCTTTTTTCCCAACCTGGCATGTGGACCCAGATTATCTGAAAATTCACAAGAAAATCAGACCATGGCTTCAATTAACCATCTTACTTCAACAGGCATACCCTTCCGCATCAACATCCTTAGTCTTTCTGCGCGAGCTTTGTAAATTTTAAGCAAATCATTTTGAGTAAGAGAGGGAAAATGTTTGTGCAATTTTGAGAGAATGGTATCCATGTGAAGAAAATGAGAGAGAAGAAAAGAAAATGGATGCAAGGTGAGTAACAGTTTTTAGGAACTGAAAAACCGACTTTAAAAGCCACGGAGTACCGTATCCGCCACTTGACCGGGAAAATCAATCCTTAAAAAGGATCAATTAAAGCAATGGACTCTTCGTTTTGGTCATAATTTTCAAAGAATGGTTTTAACCGTTGTCCATTAACTTTAAACACATTACCATTCTTTGGGTTCTCAATTTCAATTGCTCCATGAGGGAAAACATTTTTAACAATGAAAGGCCCAGTCCAACGTGACCGAAGTTTACCAGGAAATAAATGCAACCTTGAATCATATAAAAGAATTTTTTGTGAAGGTTCAAAAGATTTTCTGACAATGAATTTGTCATTAAAAACCTTCCTTTTTTCTTTGTAGATTTTAGAATTTTCATAAGCCTCATTCCTGATTTCTTCAAGTTCACTCAGTTGGAGTTTACGTAACTTGCAAGCATCATTCAAATTTGTGTTGAATGTTTTAATGGCCCAATAAGCTTTATGCTCAATTTCCACAGGTAAGTGACAAGGTTTTCCATAAACTAGTCTATAAGGAGACATTCCCAATGATGTTTTAAAAGCAGTTCGGTAAGCCCAAAGTGCATCACTAAGTCTTAAAGACCAATCTTTACGATTTGGGTTAACCGTTTTTTCTAAGATCTGTTTTATCTCCCTATTAGCTAATTCAACTTGTCCACTTGTTTGTGGGTGATAAGGTGTAGAAATTTTATGGGTTATTCCATATTTCTTCATTAAGGTTTCAAATGGTTTATTACAAAAATGCGTACCCCCATCACTAATAATGGCTCGAGGAATTCCAAATCTACTCACGATATTCTCTTTCAAGAATTTGACAACTGTTTTGTGGTCATTGTTTCGACATGGAGTTGCCTCGACCCATTTTGAAACATATTCTACTGCAACAAGGATATACACAAAACCAAATGACCGTGGAAAGGGTCCCATAAAATCAATACCCCAACAATCAAAGATTTCAACAACAAGAATGGGATTCAAAGGCATCATGTTTCTTTTTGAAATGGATCCCAATTTTTGACAATTTTCATACGTTTTGCAAAATGCATGTGCATCTTTAAATAAGGTGGGCCAATAAAATCCAAATTGTAAGATCTTAGCAGCTGTTTTTCTAGATGAAAAATGTCCTCCACATGCTTCAGAATGACAAAAGTTAATGACACTACTTACCTCATTGTCGGGTATGCATCTTCTCATTATTTGGTTTGGACAATATTTGAACAGATATGGGTAATCCCAGTAAAAATTTTTCACCTCGGTTAAAAATTTTCTTTTGTCTTGAGCATTCCAATGAGGTGGCATTTTCCCTGTCGCAAGAAAATTTACAATGTTAGCAAACCAAGGTACAGTAGCAACAGAAAATAAAAACTCATCAGGAAAAGAATCATTGATAGGTGAAGTTTCAATTAATGTCTCTGTCGTTAGTCTTGAAAGATGATCAGCAACGACCTTTTCGGCTCCTTTCTTATCCTTTATTGTGATGTTGAATTCTTGGAGCAATAAGATCCACCGTATCAATCTAGGTTTGGCATCCTGTTTAGACATTAAATATCTCACAGCTGCATGGTCAGTGTAAACAATTGTTGGAGAGCCAATTAAATAAGAACGAAATTTGTCAAATGCAAATACTACTGCAAGTAGTTCTTTTCAGTGTTGTGTTAATTATTTGCGCTCATTTTAAAGCCTACTGCATAAGTATATGACATAAGGCTTACCTTCTTTCTTGTCCTAAGACAGCACCAACGCATAGTCACTTGCATCACACATCAGTTCAAAAGGCAAGGACCAATCAGGAGATTGCATATTTGGAGCAGTTTTTAAAAGTCCAATTAGTGTATCAAAGGCATTTTGACATTCTTGAGTCCATTCAAAGGAAGTATCTTTTATTAAGAGGTTACAAAAGAGGTTTAGATATAGCACTGAAATTTCTTATGAACCTCCTATAAAATCCAGCATGCCCGAAGAATGAACGAACCTCTTTAACTGTTTTTGGTGGAGGCAAATGGGAAATTAATTCCACTTTTGCTTTATCCACTTCAATTCCTTTAGAATACACCACATGACCTAAAACAATTCCTGAAGTGACCATATAATGACATTTTTCCCAATTCAAAATAAGACCTTTTTCTACACACCTTTTTAGGACTTCTTCTAAATTTTCAAGACAATTATCAAAAGAGTTTCCAAAGACAGTTAAATCATCCATGAAAACTTCGAAACAATGCTCAACCATGTCACTGAAAATGCTTAACATGCATCTTTGAAAAGTGGCTGGGGCATTACAAAGTCCAAAAGGATTCTCCTAAATGCAGAAGTGCCAAAGGGGCACGTGAATGTGGTCTTTTCTTGGTCTTCAAGTGCAATGGGAATTTGATAGTAGCCTGAGTATCCATCAAGAAAGCAGTAGTAGGGGTTTCCTGCTACTCTTTCAAGAATTTGGTCAAGGAAGGGTAAGGGAAAATGGTCTTTTCTAGTGAAGCATTTAATTTTCTATAATCAATGCACATCCTCCAACTAGATGAGACACGAGTTGGCAATAATTCACCCTTTTCATTTTTAACCACTGTGATGCCAGATTTTTTAGGTACTACTTGTGTAGGGCTTACCCACTTACTATCAGAAATAGGATAGATAATTCTCACATCAAGTAGTTTGAGAACTTCAACCATAATGACCTCTTTCATGTGTGGATTTAATCTTCTTTGAGGTTGTTGAGATGTTTTGGCATTTTCCTCTAAATGTATTCTATGTGTGCAAATTAAAGGGTTAATGCCTTTTATATCTTTTAAAGTCCACCCAATTGCATTTTTAGGCCTTTTAAGCACTTCTATCAACTTACCTTGTTGCTCGCATGTGAGGGATGAAGAAATTACCACCGGATATGCCTGATTCTCCCCAAGATATGCATATTTCAATCCTTCAGGCAAGGGCTTCAATTCTAACTTGGGAGCTTCATTTTCCTTGCTTTTATTCATTTGCCCCAATTCTTCAAATTTTGATTTTGAGCCTTTTTCCATCACCTGTGCGCAATCCAATAAAGAACATATATCAGAAAGATCAGACTCTAGTTCCATGCTTGATTCTAATGAATTCAATAGACAAGTTTCCAAAGGGTCAGAAGAACTCCCTTTTTGGATGTGACCTTCCACAATAGATTCGATCATATTAGCCTCCTCAATTTCATCTTCTTCTTCATGTGGTTGTTTGCACATATTGAAAACATTAAGTTCCAATGTCATGTTCCCAAAAGATAGCTTCATGACTCCATTCCTGTAATTAATCAAAGCATTAGAGGTAGCTAGAAATGGACGCCTAAAATGACAGGAATTGAATTACATACTTCCACTGGTTGTGTGTCCAAGACAATAAAATCCACTGGGTAAATGAATTTATCGACTTAAACTAACACATCTTCTACTACTTCTTTTGGTACTTTAATTGATCTATCAGCAAGCAAAAGAGTCACAGAAGTCGGTTTTAACTCACCTAAATTGAGTTTCTGAAAAACCGAATATGGAAGCAAATTCACACTAGCACCAAGATCAAGTAAAGCTTGTTCAATTTTATGGTCTCCAATAACACATGAAATTGTAGGACAACCTAGATCCTTATATTTCACTGCATTATTATTTTGAAGAATAGCACTTACCTGCTCAGCTAGAAAGGCCTTCTTTTTCACATTCAGTTTTCTTTTCACAGTGCACAAGTCTTTCAAAAATTTTGCATAAGAAGGTACCTGTTTGATCACATCAAGTAAGGGAATGTTGGCCTTTACCTGTTTGAAAATTTCAAAGATTTTAGAATTGTGAGTTTGCTTCTTTTGTGTGGCTAATGCTTGAGGAAATGGAGGCACAGATGAGGATATGGTTTCCTCTGCGCTAGGTGTTGGTTTAGCAGCCTCTTCCTGCCCTTTAGAGATCGATTCTTCTTCTTTCTCACAAGGGTCAGGAATGTGTTTTTCAACAATCTTACCATTGCGAAGGGTCATGACTGACTTGGCTTGGTCAAAATAATGGTTACTTAAACTCCCTGCATTTGAGTTAGATTGATCTTTGGGGTTTTGCAATGTTTGAGAAGGAAATTTTCCCTTCTCTTGGATGCTAAATGTAGATGCAAATTTTGCAAGAGTTTCTAACAAATTTGCTAATGTTTGAGCAGTTTGGCTATTGAAAGTCTCTTCCTTTGTAATGAATGAATGCAATGTTTCTTGAAGGTCATTCCTAGGAGGAGGAGCATATGCATGATCATGAGAATTGTGAAAATTTTGTTGTGCTTGAAAAGGGACTTGTGAAGATTGTGCATGATTGTCATTTTTCCAGCTAAAATTTGGATGATTTCTCCAACCAGGATTGTAGGTTTGTGAATATGGATTGTGATTTGGCCTTTTGAAAGTGTTTAAGGCATTAGCTTCTTCATGGAGACATTCCCTAAAGGCAGGCAAAGTTGGGCAATCATCAGTAGAATGGTCATTGTCATCACAAATGTTACAGGCATTTTCTTGAATAGATTTCAATTGACCACTCTTTTTCATCTCTAAAGCCTCGACTTTTCTAGCTAGGGATGCAAATTTGGCTTGAAGGTCATGGTCTTTCCTAAGGTTGTAAATGCCTCTATTGGATGTCGAGGTTGGGGCCTTGCCTGGTACCTCATAGGTGCCAGCAGTGTCCCAATTTTGTGCCTTTTCTGCCAAGGAATCTAGGAAGTCAAGTGCTTCCTCAGGGTCTTTTTCTTTAAATTCTTCATTACACATTAATTCCACTAATTGCCTATCTTGAGGTGTTAACCCTTCATAGAAGTGTGCAACTATTCTCCAAGTTTCAAACCCATGGTGAGGACAAGTATTAAGTAGTTCTTTATACCTATCCCAACATTGGTAAAGGGTTTCCCCTTGTTTTTGAGAGAAATCAGAAATTTGTCTTTTAAGAGAATTTGTTCTATGGGTAGGAAAAATTTTTTTCAAAAATTGTTGTTTCATCTCATCCCATGAACTGATGGAATTCGACCTCAAATTTTGTAGCCATGTTCTAGCTTTATCTTTTAAAGAAAAAGGAAAAAGCTTTAATCTAATGGTGTTTATGCTACAATTTGGGTCAGTGTAGGAGCTACATACCTCTTCAAAGAGTTTCAAGTGCGAATATGGGTTCTCCATGTCAAGGCCATGAAAAGTGGGTAGAAGTCGAACAAAACTTGGTTTGAAATTGAAATGGATTGAATCTGGAGGAGAAACTACACAAGATGGTGCACTAGTCCTTACCGGATTCATGTAGTCTTTGAGGGTTCTTCGTTGGTTTTGATCATTTTGTTGCGAACGGTTGTCCCCTTCATCAGTGAATATTTCCTCATGATTGTCGGCCATGTTTTCTAAGGAAGATGATGTTTTTCTAACAAGTCTACCACTAGATGTTCGTGACCAAATTTTCATGCAAGAAAGAGAGAAGAAAAGAGAGGAAAAGATGAACACAAAAAAATAAAAAATTTAGATCTAAGATGAGAAAAGAGAATACTTACAATTTTGCACGCCAATTTTTACCTTCCCCGGCAACGGCGCCAAAAACTTGACACATCCGAAAAAGGATTGTCTCCCAAGTATAGGAGTGTCGAAGTAATAAAACCCGGTGAGACCGGGGTCGATCCACGAGGAAGGGAATTTAAGCGTTACAAATTATAAGCTAAACAATGTGATATGGATGATTCAAAGAGGTGACATGATAATATCAACAAGTATGTAAGATGGTAGGTGGTATTACCGACCATTCAAATATAAAACAAAAAGCAAGAGGAGGTAAAACCATCCATGGAAATAGGTGGTATAACCAACCATAGTAAATTAAAGAACAATTTCATAAGTGGTAGAACCTACCATAGTAAATAAAATAAAAAGTTCATAAACAATAGAATAATTAAAATACAAGAGGAATTAACACAATAACAATGAAGGCTAAGGTTAGGGGATCCGCCCTTGATATTTCAAATAAGGATAATTAACCCATTTTAGTTATATGAATTATATTTGTTTCATTACCAATATTTATACCACTTCTTGTAAATGGGTTCAAGCATCCAATGTGCCAATCATCATATGTCTACAACAAATCAAGGTTCCTAACTAGATTCGTGTCGGTAAAGAAGAACCATACATCATCTAGAAAGGATCCAAGCATTTGATGTGCCAAGGATCGTCGACAATGGATCAAAACCTCCACTTTACGAGTGGTGTCAAGATTGATTAAGAAATTAAATATAAATCATATTGAATAAACATTATAAGATTAAGATTATTAAGCACATATTAAGGGTTAGAGAATCCTTATTCTCATATCAAGGGTTTCACCCTTTCACCTTAGCAAAAGAGAAATTAGAAGAACATTATAATAGAAAGAAAATAAAATGTAAGAAAAAGAAAATTCATTAATAACATAAACACACAAAACACAATACAAGATCCTAGCCAAAGCCAAAATGTTCCAGCCAAGGCCAAGATGCCCCAATGGGTCACAAGGCACCTCTATTTATAGATACATCCAGGGGCAAACTTGTCAAATTACAAGGGCATAATTGTCAAATATTAGTTGTAAATATCTTTGACAATTGGGATCATTAGGCACCGACTTTGACCATCAATTTTGACATAGAAATGTTGTGAATTTTAATCACATGTCTTCATAAAGTTGTAGATATTTCCCTCAGCTTTCTAGAACATATTGATTTGCACAATTTGGATACGTATTTTGAGAGATACGGTCCAAATACTGAGGCCTGGTCAGACTGGGCCGAGACTGTAGATGGGTTCACTTCAAGCCCAATTTTGGTCCCCTAAAAGCCCGAATTTGATTATGCTTGTGAAATGCAATCTTGTAGACAATTGAATCAGCTTTCCAAAACATTAAGAATTGCACCATTCGGATCTATAAATAGAGAGTTATCCCTATTTTACCGAACCTGTAACAAAACCAAAATTAAGAGGAATTAATTCCAAAGATGCAAATGCTACAAATATGCTTAAGTCGAGGAATTTAATGACACTAGTAATGCAATATGATGAATTAAACTCTTATTAAACATGCATATTTAAGTGTTCATCATAGCCTTACCTTGAGAAAAAAGAATTTAGCCTTAAAGGCATTTCCAAGTGATGTTTCAACTTCCAAGGCTCCCTCTAACCTTCATCTTGTGTTCTCAGGTCTTGTTCAATGCAAATAGACACCCACTCATCTTGTTCGGGCAGTTTCCAGACATACTTAGGAAACTGAAATAGAAGAAAGCTATACAAAAATTTTGAAGCCTGTAGTTGTAAGATCCTGGGCCCAAAGGCTATTCCGCAAAGTTGAAGTGTTCAAATTTGTGTTTGAGATCCAAAATTGGTATTAGAGCTATAGTTCCTTCACTTATACAAAAATTGTTTGCTTTCTTTGCAAGTAACATGTTTTACTTGATGTGGTACAAGGGTTTTTCTCTGTATTTATTATTACAAATTTTGTGTGATTATTTTTGTAATAATTGAACAGTTTGAATCTAGTTTAACAATTGGCCATAGAGTTTTCTTTGTATTTTTCAATTTTTAGGTATGTAATTGATTGAAGGGTAGCCTATATGCCAATGAATTACCTTGCGTGTTTGTTTATTTTTGTTGATTTAGTTTTTTTTTATTTTTGTACATATTTTTGTATAAAATTAGATCTACATATGATGTATTTTATTAATGTAAAATTACAAAAATTGATGGAGGTCGTATACAGCTTCAAGCTGAGATCAACAATGGTGGCTAGGGTTTTGGCCTAAGCCTAGAGGTGAACATGTGGAGGCTATGGGGTTGCTCTAGCCTTGGTTCCTTGCCCTAAACATGGCCTAGGTTGTGCTATAATAGAGTACTAGGTTTTAGGTGGCTGGCCCTAGAGCTTGTCGGCCTAAAACCCCTAAAACGTGAACCTAGAGTCGAAAACCCTATGTCATGCCTAAGGAGAAAAGGTCCAAGGGCTTAGGGGCTGCTTTAGCCCTTGTTATTTACCATAAAACATGTTTTAGACCATGCTAGGAGTAGAAGCTAAAGTTCTAGTGGTTGGGTCCTAAGGTCGTGGCCAAAAACCCACAAATTATGAAGACCAAGCCAAAAAACCCTAGGTCACTTTCAAGCTTGGCGTTTGGGCGACTAACTTAGAAGTGTTGGCCAGCCCTAGATGAGATCTAAGGTTCACTAATTTGATGAGCCAAAGGGTCTTTTGGAAAGCCCTAAGCCTGATCAAAAGAACTCAAGCCCAGACACGATGAGTTCGAGTCTATAGTGCATGCGTTTTGAAGTTTCTAGCCTATTGGGCTATTGGGTGTTGGTCTACGAGACTCGCTTAGTGGTTTATCACTAAAGCTTGGTCCAATGGACTAATTTATGACACCTACTAGCTACTAGGCAGCGAGAAAACCCATGGTGTTGGGCCTAGAGGGTTCATGTAGGCTTATATCTAGGTTGGTTCTAAGAAAGTTCATCTATTGGGCATGGTTTAATTTTGAAACTTGGGCCCAAATGAATGCAATTGATTTATTGGGTTGTCTCCCATCTTGTCATGTTGGTTTAGTGGTTTTGTAGCCCAAGACGGTGATAAAATTGGAGTTCTATGGCCTATAAAATGAAAGATGCATTTTGCAAGGGTGAAACTGTAGATCTGGAAACGTTCTAGATCTATAGGGGTGCTTTATAAAAATTTTTAGAGTTTCTGGACTGCTTTGGAACAACTCATCATACACTCGAAATTTTCAATTTTTTGAATTTTGAAAATTTTCTTGGAACTAAGGGACATATTCAAGCACAAGGGAGATGCCAATAAGATACAAAAAGAACTCTATTCAAATATTACTGTAATATTTTTAAGAAAAAATGTCAAGTATTTACCACATGTATGCTTTAGAAAAGTATGATTATTTTGTTTAATTGTTAAATAAAATAGTAACATATCACATGCCATATAGAGAAATAGGAATGCCATATCAATGCATTATAACATGTCCATCATTCATGCATAAATTTAGTAATCAAAGTGTTTGATTAATGGGATATATAAATTAAATTAATTAGATTAATTAAAGTAACTAAGTAAGATGATTTATATATTTATCAAAGAGTTTGATAAATTGAATATAAAACATAATCTTAATTAATGAGATTAATTAAGATAGTTAAAATGAGGATATAAAAGTTTGTCAACTAGTTGGAAAAGAGTTATATGAATCACATTTTAAATCAAAATCCCAAACCTTTTAAATGTTTGAGTGGGAGAAGGTTTAACTAATTTAAACCTAAAGCCTCCAAGTTAGTCCATATGGATGAGATATAAGCCTAACTTGACCCGTCTTAGGTGCCTTGTTGCCTAAAGGAGAGTTTATGGTAGTTGTCTTTTAAGATTGAATCTCTTATTATGATAAAATTGATCCAAGCAAACTATTAAGTGCTATTTCCTAAAGAAATTTCACATTAATGCAATCTTGGAATTAATTGAAACAATTGTCATACACTCAACTTAAATTTTGAAAAGATATTCCCTAAAGGAATGATTTCATTAATTAAGGGCTAAAATATGGTGGTTATTATTAGTGAAATATGAGTTATTTTGGAAATAAAATATGAGTTATTTTGGAAATAATAATAATTAATTAGAAAGAGTTATAATTTAATCAAATAGAGTAACCACATTTTCCTAAAGAAAAGTAGTAACTATTTGATTAAAGCACCATGGAATCTATTACAGATTATTTTGGGTAGCTGCATCTAGATTTTTGCATCCCACACATCATGTGGTTATATTCATAAGTTATATAGTCATTGATAAGGATGTATGTTTAGTTTACGGAGAATAAATCCAATTACTTCTGTTCTAAATGGTCACATGCTCCAAGGAAAGAATATGTTAAATGGAAATTTTAAACTGGATTTTATAGACCATGAGATGGTGATAGCTATGAAACCATGTCATGATGATAGCTACGTTGACCATGTGATGGTCAAGGCTATGTATAGTGGAAATCTTGACACTATACATAAAAAGCTCAAAGTCATAAGTAGTCTTTGAAGCAATTATGTGTTCACATTCTAATGAGTATTTGACTCTAAGACGTGAAAAATACTTATGCAAAACGAAAGAAAGCAAAGGCCTAGTTATATATTTACTTCTTTGGACCAAGTGTTGGAAATTGAAGTTTATATATATGACTAATGTAAAAGATATCATTTTTCACTTGCAATAGCTGTCAAGTTAGGCAAAATTAATATGATACTGAATTCTTTATTATGTTCTTTATTTAGAATAAAGATAGGTTTTGATAAAGAATTAGAATTTCTATCAAAAGCCAAAATGAAGGAGGTTGCAAATGATACTAAAACCAAAGTCTAATGTTCTTATAGTTTAGAACCTTGAGGCTAAGTTCTACAAGAATGGATATGGAAAGGTTTTAAAATCCTTAACATGCGAGACAAAGAATGAAGCCCAACCAATTGGAAAAAGTTTCAATTGTAGTGATAAAGGGCATTTTAGATTGCATAGCATTTAAAGCTTGTTTAAGCAATATCTTTTCTAGAATCATTCTTTGTAGAATCTTTCGTTAATTATTGAATTATGAATATTAACCATCTATGTAAATCTTTGTAAAGGCTAAATAGGACACAACTTCTAAATGAAGGTGAGCATGGCTTAAGGCTTGTATAAGAAGTTTCAATGCCTACCCATGCAATTGGGGAATTTCACATTTTTTATATTTTTAGTTTTGGATAATTATTGTTTTTCTAGATATAGTGTATAGAATTTGGAATTTTAGAACACTCATAAAAATTCTGGTTATTCATTTTCTTTTAATAAGCTTGCTATTATTAGAAAGAATAAAGAATTTTATTTTTCATGAATTGTACATAACAATTTGTATATGATAAAACAAAAATGGAATCAATAAATGACACTAAACTAAATGAAGAAAAGAGTATAGGTTGTCTAACATTTCTGACTGGGTCATTTTATTAAAATAGAATTGAAAGGATGATTAAGGATGGCCATTAAATTTGGTAGATGTCTTACGTATGTCAACCTATCAATCAATCCTAATGAAAAATTTTCCTATAAGCTATTTTAAGGCTAAAGGAAATAGAGCTAAAGATTATACTAAAGAGGTACATAAAGATTTTTATGCACCAATTAGTGTCAATAAAAGTGGCACATATAAGTATTTCATAAGATGATCACTCAAGATGTGGGTATATTTACCTAATGCATCATGAAATCTAAACTTTTGAAGTGTTCAAAAGGAAAAAGATTAAGGTTGAAAGTATTTAAGCAAATGCGTCAAATAACTACGATTAGATCGTGGTACTGAATACCTCTTATGACAATGGAATACTATTCTAACTCATTGGACCTAGAGTAGTAGAGAGAAGGAATAGAACTCTTTTAGACATGGTTTGATCCATGTAAGTTATTCAGAAATATTCACTTGTATTTAGGAAATCCTAAAGTTTGCAATAGGATAAAAGTTTCTATAGTGAGTGATGCTTACGCTAAAAAGCAAGGAAGTATTAGAACAAATGTCCAAAGAAACTAACGTAGATCTTATTAGTGATAATAGTTTCAGTGGTTCAACATGTACTTCTAATACAAAACAAACAAGATCAGTTACACAACCTCCTATAGTACCTCAACATAGTGGGAGGATTGTAAGACAAGCTCTTGTGGTTCCTCTACATAATGGGAGGATTGTGAGACAACCTAACGGATTCATAAGCGTAATGCAAGATACCAGTAAAGATGAATATGATCCTACTAGTTATTAAGAAGTAGTGAGTGATGCTTATGCTAAATTATTGGCAAAAGGCTATGGATTTAGAAATAGAATAGATGTATTTTACTTCTATCTGGGAACTTGTAGAAGCACTTGATGGGATAAAACCCAAAGGGTGCAATTGAGTCTATAAGAATGAGAAGAGTTGATTGGAAGGTAAAGACCTTCAAGGTAAGGCTATGCTTAAATCAATTCAAATTCTCTTGTCTATTACCTCTCATTATGATTATGAGATTTGGCAAATGGACCTCAAGACAACATTTTTAAATGGAAATCTTGACGATAGCATCTATATGGTGCAACCAGAGGTTTCATAGAATAAGTCCAAGAGTAAAATGTTTGCAAATTGAAAAGTTCAATTTATAGTCTTAAGCAAACATCAAGGTCTTGGAACTTTAGGTTGATCAAATGATCAAGTCTTACTTATCATTTTATAGAAAACATAGATGGACCATGTGTCTATAAAAGAATACAATGGTTGTTTTTCTAATTCCACACGTTGATGATTTCCTAGTCATTAGGAATGATGTAGAGGTACAATCACCAATAAAATTTTGGCTGGCTGAGTAATTTCAAATGAAAGACTTGGAAGAAACTAGTTATGTTCTTGGGATCCAACTCATTAAGGATTGAAAGAATAGGAAACCAGCACTGTCTCAGGCGTCCTCCATAGAGAATACATTAGCCAAGTTTGCAATGCAAAACTCTACGAAAGGATTGTTACCTTTCAAGCATGGAGTTAATTTTTTTCGAGAGTAGTCTCCTTATACTTCTTAAGAAAAGAAAGAGATGAGACGAGAATGATATGACTCTACTGTTGGGAGTCTAATATATGCAATGCCATAGTAATTATTTAAAATAAAAATAATCAGTTAATTAAAATTCAATACAAAGCCATAATCTAGAATTATGGCACTTCTACCTAGATTTGATAATTCTATCGTGGTAATTCTACCTAAGCATGGTAGTTCTAGCCTATTCATAGTGATTATCAGAAATCATGGCATTTCTAACCTAATCACGTCAATCATGGTCAAACATGGCTATTCTAGCCTAATTCAAGCAATCAATGGCAAATATGGTAATTTCAACCTATTCTATGATATTTCCTAACATGCTTCAAAGCAACTATAAATCTTCCTACCATGATTATAATAATGTATTCCTAAGCATGATTCTAAGCATTTGCAAAGAAAAAATAAACTCCTACATGATTCTAAATAAAGAAAGGAAAGTGGACTTACCTTGATACGTATTTCCACCTTGCAAAATAAATAAAGGATTAAACAATTCTATAAAATCCTAAACATGCTTCTAAGCATCAAAATAAATCCTAAACATGCTAATTCTAAGTATAAACAAACCTAATCATGCTTATTCTAAAGTTAAAAAAGTAAAGAAGAAAAAAGGAGGGAGGAGAGAGAACTGCTCTCAGGACGTACCCTCTTTTGGGTTTAAAGTAATATAAAACGTTCAAAAATTTTAAACTGGAAAAGACTTATTGAATTCTCAATTGTATCTTCAAAAGAGAGAAGAGATGAATTGGATCTGTGTTGAAAAGTGAGGAGAAGGGGTGTTTATAAAGTCGAGCGTTGAAGTTGAAAAAGGAAGCAAAATCTAAAAAAAGAAGGATTCCAATGAAATTTACCAAAATTACAAGGGAATCAGCCGAGCGACTGCTTGCACTCTGAACCTTCCTATTTTGCAATTTTGCAGTGCAGTCCTTTCTGACCTTCATCTGTTCAATCATGCATAACTTTTTGAGTCCAACTCCGATTCACGATTCGTAAATTTCTACAAAAACTAGACATCTGTAGATTTGTTCATCAGCAGACTCCTTCTAGATTAATTTTTGTGATATTTTGAAGTCATATGCTTGTTTTCTAGACTCTTTGCCAAATCTTTCTCACCTTCCTTTCCTCTTCAACTTCCAAGTGCGTTTTGATCATTTTCTTCGCTCAATATTCATCTTAATTTTGTCATTGAGCCTTAAAAATCCAGTGTCTATAGCTTGCCCCTTACTTTGGAGAGGTTTGTGAGACACAAAGGTCGACAAAGTACTATGCCTCTCTTTCCTTCTTTCATCTCGACATCTTCGCCTTCGTCTTTATTCTATTAGACTTTCTCATCATCTTTTTTCTTTTTTCATTCCTACAAAAAGGTGTGCCGATTTGAAGGCTAACGTGCACCTACTCAAGGGAAAATGTGCACATTCGAGGCTGAGGTGCCTATTCGAGGGTTGACGTTCCTATTCTAGGCCTAATGTGCCTATTCGAGGGCTAATGTGCCCATTCGAGGGCTAATGTGCCCACTCGAAGGCTAGAAAACATCCTTATGATGCTATGACAAAACACTCCTCAATGCACCTACTTCTTAGGGGTTTCTAACACTCTTCAGTGTGTCTTTTCTTAGGGCATGTGCCTATTCTAAAGGCTAATATACCTGCTCAAAGACTAATGTGCCCATGTGAGGGTTGATGTGCCCACTCAAGGGCTAGAATGCATCCTGATGATGCATGCAATGCACTATTCTAGTGCAGAAAGGTGTATCCCTATGATGACAATGTGCACCCTTCTAGTGACACATAGTTAGAGAGTTGTTTAGACATAGAGGGAACCTCAATGATGAACACTTAAATATGCATATTTAGTAAGAGTTTAGTTCATTATATTGCATTAATAGTGTCATTAAATTCCTCAACTTAAGCATATTTGTAGCATTTGCATCTTTGGAATTAATTTCTCTTAATTTTGGTTTTGTTACAGGTTCGATAAATGGGCATAACTCTCTATTTATAGATCAGAATGGTGCAATTCTTAATGTTTTGGAAAGCTGATTCAATTGTCTACAAGATTGCATTTCACAAGCATCATCAAATTCGGGCTCTTAGTGGACCAAAATTGGGCTTGAAGTGAACCCATCTACAGTCTCGGCCCAGTCTGACCAGGCCTAGTATTTGGACCGTATCTCTCAAAATACGTATCCAAATTGTGCAAATCAATATGTTCTAGAAAGCTGAGAGAAATATCTACAACTTTCATGAAGACATGTGATTAAAATTCACAACATTTCGATGTCAAAATTGATGGTCAAAGTCGGTGCCTAATGATCCCAATTGTCAAAGATATTTACAACTAATATTTGACAATTATGCCCTTGTAATTTGACAAGTTTGCCCCTGGATGTATCTATAAATAGAGGTGCCTTGTGACCCATTAGGGCATCTTGGCCTTGGCTGAACATTTTGGCTTTGGCTAGGATCTTGTATTGTGTTTTGTGTGTTTATGTTATTAATGAATTTCCTTTTTCTTGCATTTTATTTTCTTTCTATTATAATGTTCTTCTAATTTCTCTTTTGCTAAGGTGAAAGGGTGAAACCCTTGATATGAGAATAAGGATTCTCTAACCCTTAATATGTGCTTAATAATCTTAATCTTATAATGTTTATTCAATATGATTTATATTTAATTTCTTAATCAATCTTGACACCACTCGTAAAGTGGAGGTCTTGATCCATTGTCGACAATCCTTGGCACATCAAATGCTTGGATCCTTTCTAGATGATGTATGGTTCTTCCTTACCGACACGAATCTAGTTAGGAACCTTGATTTGTTGTAGACATATGATGATTGGCACATTGGATGCTTGAACCCATTGACAAGAAGTGGTATAAATATTGGTAATGAAAACAAATATAATTCATATAACTAAAATGGGTTAATTATCCTTATTTGAAATATCAAGGGCGGATCCCCTAACCTTAGCCTTCATTGTTATTGTGTTAATTCCTCTTGTATTTTAATTATCTATTGTTTATGAACTTTTTATTTTATTTACTATGGTAGGTTCTACCACCTTATGAAATTATTCTTTAATTTACTATGGTTGGTTATACCACCTATTTCCATGGATGGTTTTACCTCCTCTTTCTTTTTGTTTTATATTTGAATGGTCGGTAATACCGCCTACCATCTTACATATTTATTTATATTATCTTGTTATTTCTTTGAATTATTCATATCATATTTGCTTATCTTATAATTTGTAACGCTAAAATCTCCTTCCTCTTGGATCGACCTCGGTCTCACCGGGATTATTACTTCGACACTCCTATACTTGGGAGACAATCCTTTTTCGGATGTGTCAAGTTTTTGACGCCGTTTCCGGGGAAGGTAAAAATTGGCGTGCAAAATTGTAAGTATTCTCTTTTCTCATCTTAGATCTAAATTTTTTTTAATTTTCTTTGTGTGTTCATCTTTTGCTCTCTTTTCTTCTCTCTTTGTTGCCTGAAAATTTGGTCACGAACATCTAGTGGTAGACTTGTTAGAAAAACATCATCTTCCTTATAAAACATGGCCAACAATCATGAGGAAATATTCACGGATGAAGGGGACAACCGTTCGCAGCAAAATGATCAAAACCAACGAAGAACCCTCGGAAACTACATGAATCCGGTAAGGACTAGTGCACCATCTTGTGTAGTTTCTCCTCCATATTCAATCCATTTCAATTTCAAACCAAGTTTTGTTCGACTTCTACCCACTTTTCATGGCCTTGACATGGAGAATCCATATTCGCACTTGAAACTCTTTGAAGAGATATGTAGCTCCTACACTGACCCAAATTGTAGCATAAACACCATTAGATTAAAGCTTTTTTCTTTTTCTTTAAAAGATAAAGCTAGAACATGGTTACAAAATTTGAGGTCGAATTCCATCAGTTCATGGGATGAGATGAAACAACAATTTTTGAAAAATTTTTTTCCCACCCATAGAACAAATTCCCTTAAAAGACAAATTTCTGATTTCTTTCAAAGACAAGGAGAAACCCTTTACCAATGTTAGGATAGGTATAAGGAACTACTTAATACCTGTCCTCACCATGGGTTTGAAACTTGGAGAATAGTTGCACATTTCTATGAAGGGTTAACACCTCAAGTTAGGCAACTAGTGGAATTAATGTGTAATGGAGAATTTAAAGAAAAAAACCCTGAGGAAGCACTTGACTTCCTAGATTCCTTGGCAGAAAAGGCACAAAATTGGGACACTGCTGGCACCTATGAGGTACCAAGCAAGGCCTAAACCTCGACATCCAATAAGGTATTTCACAACTTATGGAAGACCATGACTCAAGCCAAATTCGCCTCCCTACTAGAGAAAAGTCGAGGCTTAGAAATGAAAAAAGAGTGGTCAATTGAAATCTATTCAGAAATGTCTGTAACAATGTTGTGATGACAATGACCATTCTACTGATGATTGCCCAACTTTGCCTGCCTTTAGGGAATGTCTCCATGAAGAAGCCAATGCCTTGAACACTTTCAAAAGGCCAAATCACAATCCATATTCACACACCTACAATCCTGGTTGGAGAAATCATCCAAATTTTAGCTGGAAAAATGATAATCATGCACAATCTTCACAAGTCCCTTTTCAAACACGACAAAATTTTGAAAATTCTCATGATCATGCATATGCTCCTCCTCCTAGGAATGACTTTGAAGAAACATTGCAATCATTCATTACAAAGCAAGAGACTTTCAATAGTCAAACTACTCAAACACTAGCAAATTTGTCAGAAACTCTTGCAAAATTTGCATCGACATTTAGCATCCAAGAGAAGGGAAAATTTCCTTCTCAAACATTGCAAAACCCCAAAGATCAATCTAACTCAAATGCAGGAAGTTCAAGTAACCATTACTTTGACCAAGCCAAGTCAGTCATGACCCTTCGCAATGGTAAGATTGTTGAAAAACACATTCCTGACCCTTGTGAGAAAGAAAAAGAATCGATCTCTAAAGGGCAGGAAGAGGCTGCTAAACCAACACCTAGCGAAGAGGAAACCATATCCTCATCTGTGCCTCCATTTCCTCAAGCATTAGCCACACAAAAGAAGCAAACTCACAGTTCTGAAATCTTTGAAATTTTCAAACAGGTAAATGTCAACATTCCCTTGCTTGATGTGATCAAACAGGTACCTTCTTATGCAAAATTTTTGAAGGACTTGTGCACTGTAAAAAGAAAACTAAATGTGAAAAAGAAGGCCTTTCTAGCCGAGCAAGTAAGTGCTATTCTTCAAAATAATAATACAGTGAAATATAAGGATACAGGTTGTCCTACAATTTCATGTGTTATTGGAGACCATAAAATTGAACAAGCTTTACTTGATCTTGGTGCTAGTGTGAATTTGCTTCCATATTCAGTTTTTCAGAAACTCAATCTAGTTGAGTTAAAACCGACTTCTGTGACTCTTTTGCTTGCTGATAGATCAATTAAAGTACCAAGAGGAGTAGTAGAAGATGTGTTCGTTCAAGTCGATAAATTCATTTACCCAGTGGATTTTATTGTCTTGGACACACAACCAGTGGAAGTATGTAATTCAATTCTTGTCATTTTAGGGCGTCCATTTCTAGCTACCTCTAATGCTTTGATTAATTCAGGAATGGAGTCCCTGAAGCTATCTTTTGGGAACATGACATTGGAACTAAATGTTTTCAATATGTGCAAACAACCACATGAAGAAGAAGATGAAATTGAGAAGGCTAATATGATCGAATCTATTGTGGAAGATCACATCCAAAAAGGGAGTTCTTCTGACCCTTTGGAAACTTGTTTAGTAAATTCGTTAGAATCAAGTATGGAACTAGAACATGATCTTTCTAATATGTGCTCTTTACTGGATTGTGCACAGGTGTTGGAAAAAGGCTCAAAATCAAGATTTGAAGAATTGGGGCAGATGAATGAAAGCAAGGAAGATGAAGCTCCCAAGCTAGAATTGAAGCCCTTACCTGAAGGACTGAAATATGCATATCTTGGGGAGAATCAGACATATCCGGTGGTAATTTCTTCATCCCTCACATGCGAGCACCAAGGTAAGTTGATAGAAGTGCTTAAAAGGCATAAAAATGCAATTGGGTGGACTTTAAAAGATATAAAAGGCATTAACCCTTTAATTTGCACACATAGAATACATTTAGAGGAAAATGCCAAAACATCTCAACAACCTCAAAGGAGATTAAATCCACACATGAAAGAGGTCATTAGGGCTGAAGTTCTCAAACTACTTGATGTGGGAATTATCTATCCTATTTCTGATAGTAAGTGGGTAAGCTCTACACAAGTAGTACCTCAGAAATCTGGCATTACAGTAGTTAAAAATGAAAATGGTGAATTATTGCCAACTCGTGTCTCATCGAGTTGGAGGATGTGCATTGATTATAGAAAATTAAATGCTGTCACTAGAAAAGACCATTTTCCCTTACCCTTTCTTGACCAAATTCTTGAAAGAGTAGCAGGAAACCCTACTACTGCTTTCTTGATGGATACTCAGGCTACTATCAAATCCCCATTGCACTTGAAGACCAAGAAAAGACCACATTCACGTGCCCCTTTGGCACTTTTGCATTTAGGAGAATGCCCTTTGGACTTTGTAATGCCCCAGCCACTTTTCAAAGATGCATGTTAAGCATTTTCAGTGGCATGGTTGAGCATTGTTTAGAAGTTTTCATGGATGATTTAACTGTCTTTGGAAACTCTTTTGATAATTGTCTTGAAAATTTAGAAAAAGTCCTAAAAAGGTGTGTAGAAAAAGGTCTTATTTTGAATTGGGAAAATGTCATTATATGGTCACTTCAGGAATTGTTTTAGGTCATGTGGTGTCTTCTAAAGGAATTGAAGTGGATAAAGCAAAAGTGGAATTAATTTCCCATTTGCCTCCACCAAAAACAGTTAAAGAGTTTCGTTCATTCTTAGGGCATGCTGGATTTTATAGGAGGTTCATAAGAAATTTCAGTGCTATATCTAAACCTCTTTGTAACCTCTTAATAAAAGATACTTCCTTTGAATGGACTCAAGAATGTCAAAATGCCTTTGATACACTAATTGGACTTTTAACAACTGCTCCAATTATGCAATCTCCTGATTGGTCCTTGCCTTTTGAATTGATGTGTGATGCAAGTGACTATGCCGTTGGTGCTGTCTTAGGACAAAGAAAAGAAGGTAAGCCTTATGTAATATACTATGCAAGTAGGGAGGACTTTAAATGATGCACAAATGAATTACACAACAACTGAGAAAGAACTACTTGCAGTAGTATTTGCATTGGACAAATTTCGATCTTATTTAATTGGCTCTCCAACAATTGTTTACACTGACATGCAGCTGTGAGATATTTAATGACTAAACAGGATGTAAAACCTAGATTGATACGGTGGATCTTATTGCTCCAAGAATTCAACATCACAATAAAGGATAAGAAAGGAGCCGAAAATGTCGTTGCTGATCATCTTTCAAGACTAACGACAGAGACATTAATTGAAAATTCACCTATCAATGATTCTTTTCCTGATGAATTTTTATTTTCCGTTGCTACTGTACCTTGGTTTGCTAACATTGTAAATTTTCTTGCGACAGGGAAAATGCCACCTCATTGGAATGCTCAAGACAAAAGAAAATTTTTAACCAAGGTGAAAAATTTTTACTGGGATGATCCATATCTTTTCAAATATTGTCCGGATCAAATAATAAGAAGATGCATACCCGACAATGAGGTAAGTAGTGTCATTAACTTTTGTCATTTTGAAGCATGTGGAGGACATTTTTCATCTAGAAAACAGCTGCTAAGATCTTACAATGTGGATTTTATTGGCCCACCTTATTTAAAGATGCACATGCATTTTGCAAAACGTGTGAAAATTGTCAAAATTTGGGATCCATTTCAAAAAGAAACATGATGCCTTTAAATCCCATTCTTGTTGTTGAAATCTTTGACTGTTGGGGTATTGATTTTATGGGACCCTTTCCACCGTCATTTGGTTTTGTGTACATCCTTGTTGCAGTGGACTATGTTTCAAATTGGGTCGAGGCAATTCCATGTCGAAACAATGATCACAAAATAGTTGTCAAATTCTTGAAGGAGAATATCTTGAGTAGATTTGGAATTCCTCGAGCCATTATTAGTGATGGGGGTACACATTTTTGTAACAAACCATTTGAAACTTTAATGAAGAAATATGGAATAACCCATAAAATTTCTACACCTTATCACCCACAAACAACTGGACAAGTTGAATTAGCTAATAGGAGATAAAATACAGGGAAGATCTAGAGGAAAAGAATACGCGTAACCCAACAATCCGTTAAAAGAATAATACACGATCTTTAAGAACTTAAGATGCACTATTGGGTAGTTTAAGAACTGCTGTCAAACACACATTAGGGAATTTCAATTAAGATATAGCCTATGGAAAAACCCTTAGTCACTTGGCGGTGAAAATTTGAACATAAAGCCTATTGGGCCAGTAAACATTTAACGACAAACTTGAATGTATGCCTGCAGATGTTACAAGAAAACTCCAACTGAGTGAACTTGAAGAAATCAAGAATGAGGCTTATGAAAATTCTAAAATCTACAAAGAAAAAATGAAGGGTTTTCATGACAAATTTATTATTAGAAAATCTTTTGAACCTTCACAAAAAGTTCTTTTGTATGATTCAAGATTGCATTTGTTTCCTGGTAAACTTCGGTCTCGTTGGACTGGGCCTTTCATTGTAAAAAATGTTTTCCCTCATGGAGCAGTTGAAATTGAGAACCCAAAGAATGGTAATGTATTTAAAGTTAATGGACAACAATTAAAACCATTCTTTGAAAATTTTGACCAAAATGAAGAGTCCATTGCTTTAATCGATCCTTTTTAAGGATTGATTTTTCCCGATCAAGTGGTAGATACGGTACTCTGTGACTTTTAAAGTCGGATTTTCAGTTCCCTAAAAACTGTTGCTCACCTTGCATTCATTTTCCTTTCTTTTCTCGCATTTTCACATGGACACCATTCTCTCAAATCTGCACAAACATTTCCCCTCTCTTCCTCCAAACGATTTGCTTAAAAAATTATACTATAGAGGCTCGCGTAACGAAAGAGTCAGGATGCGAGGCATAAGGGTAGCCCGATGAAGGTAGAGGATTCAATTGAAGCTGCAAAAGGTTCGATTTTCTTATGAACTTCAGAAATCGTTAGTCTAAATGTCCATGGTATGGGAAAAAAGCTCTTACGTCCAAATAAGCAAAAGAGGAAAAGGTTACAAGTTTGTCCCAAATGTGCAAGATGAACTTGTAACCAGCGTTGCCGCTCCTTGGGATATTCGTCTAATAATCGAGAGGATAAGCTACAGTTCATCAAGAATGGACTGAGTAGGAAGTCTTTGGATGATATCCGAGTGACTCTTGAGACGCATTCTTGTGGACTTGTGCAGCGTGAAATTTTTAACTTGTGGACACAATTCCAAGATGAGCAGGAACACTATAGTCTTGGGAATCTGACTCAAAACGACCCTGTTTGCCAGTTTGTAAGAAAACTGGATGGGAAGCATATCCCCAACCCATAGAAGGTGTTTAAGCCGTTTCTGGACGTAAAACCAGAGGAAGATTCCATAAATACCACATGTCTTGTTCTCTTCTTCACACATAGTTAGAGAGTTGCATAGACATGGAGGGAACTTCGAAACGTCGAATCCAAAGGATATGTGTATTCTGCAGATCTCGACCAGGTAAAAGTGAGGAGTTTGAAGAAGTAACAAATTATCTTGGTAGTCTACTGGCTGAAAGAAAGATTCATGTGATTTATGGGGGAGGTAGCCTCGGGTTAATGGGTTGTGTGTCAATAGCTGCACATGTAGGAGGTAGTCAAGTTTTATGAGTGATTCCTAAAGCTTTGGCTATAGAAAGCATTGTTGGAAAAACGGTTGGGAAGGAGTTACAGGTCTCATCTATGCATGAACGCATGGCACATATGCTTATCAATTCAGATGCCTTTATTGCTTTACCAGGTGGCTTCGGGACTTTTGAAGAAATTTTTCAAATTGCCTCTTGGGTCCAACTGAATCTCCATAAAAAACCCATAGGTTTGTTGAATGTCAAAAATTTCTTTGATCCTTTGATAAGTTTTGTTGATGCAGCTATGGAACAAAATTTTATCCCTCATTCGACGAGAAAGATCCTTGTTTCTACCACTTCTGCTGGCGAGTTACTTGACAAATTACAAGAAGTTGAGTATGAACCTGACCCAGCTAGTACTCAAATTAATTGGGCAGGAGGGCAAAACAAAAAAGTGCACATTGGATCTGAATCTCCGTTTGTAATGTTTTCCTGTGCTT
>SNVD02006052.1:0-23321 GCA_013180625.2 Boswellia sacra
TTCATTCTCCTTCAAGATGATTTCATGAGTCATGAGAGAACCCATAAGTTCTTCTAATGGTAGTTTGGTGAGGTCCTTTGCTTCTTGAATTGCCGTCACCTTTGGCTCCCAAGATTTTGGTAGACACCTAGAATCTTTCTCACCATTTCAACATTAGAATAAGATTTACCAAGAGATTTCAAACTATTAATAATATCCGTAAATCTAGTAAACATTTCAGAAAATGATTCATCCGATTTCATCTTAAAAAGCTCATAACTATGAACTAGCATACTAATTTTGGATTCTTTAACTTGAATAGTTCCTTCATGAGTTACTTTAAGTGTGTGCCATATTTCTTCTGCCGTAGAACAAGTAGATATTCTATCAAACTCATTTCTATCTAGAGCACAATATAACACATTCATAGCTTTAGCATTCAAACTCAATTTCTTTTTATCATCTTCACTAAACTCTGTAGGTTCTTTAAGCATGCATTCCCCATTTTCAATTTTGGTAGGAACAAAAGGTCCTTCCAAAACAATAGACCACAAATCATAATCAAAAGATTTCAAGAAAATATTCATTCTACTTTCAGTAGAGTAATCAGTTCATAAAAAATGGAGGTCTAGAGATAGAAAGTCCCTCAACATAGGAAGTTGAATTAAAAGTTGTCATAGCTCAAAAATCGATTAAGATTTAAAAAATTGAGCAACCTTGCTCTGATACCACTTGTTGACCCAGGTATGGCAAACCAAGAGGGGGGGTGAATTGGGTTTTTATTTATCAAAACGGATTTTTAGAAACTTTCTTGAAAGATCAAAATTATTATAATTCTTTCTTTGAGAAGAAGGTGAAAAAGATGAAATTAGAAGTTATCAAATATGTAATCAAGAGAATAATAATAATGAACAATCACAAGTGCAAGTAAATGTAAAGAGTATAGGGATAAAGAGAGTGCAAACTCAATGTACGTGGTTCGGCAAACCTTGCCTACGTCCACAGGCTCTTAGCTCCACGAGCTAAGCTTTTCACTAAGTTGTAGAAATCTTTACAACTTGCTTGATGAAAAACCTCACCAAGACTTTTTCCTTCAACTCTTGATAACACCACACCAAGAGTTCTTCTTGATGAACAACCTCACCAAGGCAACTTCCTTCAACCCTTGATTACACCACACCAAGAGTTCTTCTTGATGAACAACCTCACCAAGGCAAATTCCCTTCAACCTTGATAACACCACACCAAGAGTTCTTCTTGATGAACAACCTCACCAAGGCAACTTCCTTCAACTTTTGATAACACACAACAAGAGTTCTCTCAAGGATAACTATTATCCTTTACAATAATATCTCACTCTCACCACAATACAAGAACAAAGATAATTTTTACAACAAAAGTATAACTCTCTTCAAATAGTAGATAAATAATATAAAAGCTCTTTAGACTTGATATTTCTCTTGCTTTTTGCTTGATAAAATGCTTCTCTTGCTCTTCTTGAATGCATGGGAGAATGG
Organism: Boswellia sacra; assembly: GCA_013180625.2. Lineage (NCBI taxonomy): Eukaryota > Viridiplantae > Streptophyta > Magnoliopsida > Sapindales > Burseraceae > Boswellia > Boswellia sacra. The sequence goes on from SNVD02006052.1 coordinate 1,497, forward strand.
CTCCTTTTATAGGCAAATGAGATGAACTTAATCAAGTGAAGACACCATCTCCAAATTTTCTGCCCACCATAAAAACCGTAATCTTGTCTGTCATTTTTGTCAATGTTCCATTTGAAATTTGAAAATCTGTAAAACAGAAAAGATCTGAAAATTTGAATAAGCTTTCCAACGCATCAAGAACCAAGTTATTTGGATATCTGTAGCTCAAGATATGGCCAAAACACCATTCGGTACTCAAGTGACTTGATTTTTCTTCCATGTGTCTGTCCACTGACTTGAATGATAATTCTGTCAGCCTTCCATTTGAAATTTGAATTTCTTCAAAACATAAAAGATCTTCATATTTGAATAAGCTTTCCAAAACATTAAGAATCAAAGCAATTTGGATATCTCTATCTTAAGATATGGCCAAAACACCATTCGGTGCTCATGTGAGTTGATTTTTCTTCTTTGTGTCAGTCCACCGAATTGCATGTCAATTATGTCGGCCTTCTGTTTGAAATTTGAATTTTTTCAAAACATATGAAATGTTCTTCATTAAGTCATCTTTCCAATGCCGCAAGAATCAAGTCATTTTGATTTTTCTAGCTCAAGATATGTCCAAAGGAGTATTCGGTGCTCATGTCAGCTGCTTCCATTTGTCTTTCAACTTGCATGATGATTTGGACAACCTTACACTTGAAATTCGAATTTCTTTGGAACATATGAAATGTTATAAATTGAGTAAGCTTTCCAAAGGCTTAAGAATCACATCATTTGGACATCTGTACAGAAATATATGACCAATTGATTGAACATTGCTTATGTGTCACATTCCTTGAATCAAACCTTGTTCTTAAACTTTGGTGCCTTTAACATGTAGTCTTCTCCTTAGCTTCAACACTTCATTTTAATAAGCCTCTTCTTGATTTTACAATTATTTCAATGATATTACTCTTGCACATAAATAAACATGTTAGTAAATCTCAATTAATCAATGTGTATTGTTATCATCAAAATTATCATGTAGCCTTAGGGCTAACATGATATTCACTCCATCATGCCATTAAGGCAATTATTTGGAGTAGTATTTCACCACTCATCAAACTAAAAGAAGAGGAGGAGAAGAAGAAGAAGAAAGCATACCATTTGCATGAACATAAATGAACAAGTAAAAATAATAAAGAATGAATGGTCTAATAAATTAACTAAACAAGAAAGAGAAGGAAAAGAAGAAAGATAACATAAATAAATAGCATCAAAATAAAGAATATAAATTAAAGAGCATATAAATTAGAGAGCATAAATAAAAAGGCATAAACAATAGGGATAATTGAAAAGACATAAATATACTAAACATAACTAAATAATTAAATAGCAATTAAATAAAACACAACATAATTAACTAAGGGAGTTATGGGATAAGGATATTTATAGGAGAGGCATCCTCCCTTTGAACTCCTAAAAACATCCCTTTTGATGGGTCGATAAGCCTACTAATTAGGCTACCGACCCCTTACAGGAACCTATTTAACTAAACTAGTTAACTACTAGTCAAACTATCTAATCAACTAATTAATTAACAAGTGAAAGCAAGAAATTAAGAAATTTATACTATATGTAAGAAATAACAAAATTGCCCTCAATTCTAACCCCTTTTAAAAATAATTTCTTTCTTCAAAAGTTTAAAACTCCTACAGAACTATTGATTAGGCTTTCTAATCAAAGAAACCAAATTTTACTTATTTTTTGTGAATGTACTAGGATTTTCTCCAATTTTTCACGCATATCTAGTTTGGTTGAATAGTAAATGGTTATATATGTGAAGTGTGGCTGAGGTTTTATGATAACTTTTCAATATGGGACTACACTACAAGCGTCATGCCTATCCACATATAGGCATATGTCTTTGCATACAGGCATGATGCCTATACTGCATGTTGTATGTGATTTTTTCATGGACTTTTAAGGTTTTCTCAAGCATACGCCTATAGGGGTACAGGCCTACACTTGTGCCTATAGACTCAACGACTATAAAGATATTGCTGTGTTTTTTTTTTTTTTTTTGGTGTTTCCTAAGTGTTTCCTTGGAGTTTTGAAGTCTTCCCCAATTGAAATCACCGTCGACAATAGTTTTTGGTCATCATCATAGGGCTTCAAACCATAAGCAACAATCTAGTGCTTACAAAGAGGTCGATCTTCATTTGTATGTCAATGACACCTGCTCTGATGTTAATTGTAAAATCTAAAGTTTATGGATTGTAATGTGAAATATAATAACAAAAAAAAACTATAAAGTAAATCAACAAAGAAGGTTTTATGTGGTTTGGTTGTATAATCTACATCCACAGGTAGTTAAAGCTGCAATTCACTATGTTTTTTTTTTTTTGTTTACAAGACTTAGGAATGTTTACAGTGGTAAAATCCCTCTCACGCACTGACCTAATCTATGTAAAACGATTCTCTTAAGAACACAATGCTAATAACATTGCACACTCTCTATTGTTGCTCACTTGACATAATATTGATATGAATGACAAAACAGAACACCCAGTTACAAAAAAATGTAAGTACTCAAACACTTAAGCTTTACATGACCTATAACTCTCAACAGAAGTTTAAAGCTTCACACATAAACATGAATAACAATAAAAGACACATAGACTTGCTCTCGAACTTGCTCTTCCTGATTGTGACTTAATGTGTGCATTCGAAGTAGTGTAGTTAGCCCTTTATATATAGTTCTTATTCAGCTCATATTTGGATCCTTTTGTTCAAGAATTCCACTTTGAAAAGTATTAGAATCATGCATAAATAGATGCAAACTCATATTCTCTTAATGTGAATTAGGATAATATGATTAATGTCCTAATACTAGTTATAAAGTGTCCAAATATATTACTCCTATTAGACTAGGATTTAACTTTAGTACGTTATCATATTTCTATTAGGATTCTCCTAATTAAAGTTGTTGTAGTTTAGGCAACGACGTGAACATGAAATTAAAATCTCATTAGGAATTAAATTTGAACCAAAGTTTTCCTTTATAAGATGCCAAACAAATTAGACATGTCGTGGATACAATCGAGTTCAAGTTGGATTCACTTACAATTAAGTCTAATCTTATCATTCATTGCATGGTTGAAATTATGCTTTTCAATAATTGCTTTTGAGGTCTAACTGAGCTGTTTAGCGACTCTCTATACACTTGATACATTAAACTGTTATAAGTATGCCTTGTCTCTAATTTCTTGTTCTATGTGTAACATCCCGACCCGCATGTGGCACTTTGCACTTGTGTGTGGCACTTTGCACTTGTGTGTGGCACTTTGCACTATGTGTGGCACTTTGCGGTCCCCATAAACCCTCAAGCGGTGGCTCCCACACAATCTCAAGCGGTGGCCCCCATGCAGACCTTTGAGAGGTGGCCCCCACAAAGTCTCAAGAGGTGGCCCCCACGCATGCGCAAAAGCCCAATACCCCAGCCCACTGTTGGATATTGTTCGCTTTGGACACACAATCCATCACGGTTTTGCTTTCGGGCTTTGCAACCCAAAAGGCCTCCAACAGCTTAAGGAGCTCACAAGGTATTTAAGCACATATCATATCATATTCCCAAGCGATGTGGGATGTTACTTTCACCCCACCTTAGGAATCAAGCGTCCTCGCTTGATTGGGCTTATATCCTCAAGGTGACATCCCACACTTCCGGTTGGGCTAGGCTCTAATACCATTTCTAACACCCCAGCCCACATGTGGCACTTTGCACCATGTGTGGCACTTTGTGATCCCCATAAACCCTCAAGTGGTGGCCCCCACATAGTCTCAAGTGGTGGCCCCCATGCCCGCTTTCGAGAGGTGGCCCCCACGCGTACGCAAAAGCCTAATACCCCAGCCCACTGTTGGATATTATTCGCTTTGGACACACAGTCCATCACGGTTTTGCTTTTGGTCTTTGCAACCCAAAAGGCCTCCAACAGCTTAAGGAGCTCACAAGGTATTTAAGCATATATCATATCATATTCCCAAGCGATGTGGGATGTTACATTCACCCCCCCTTAGGAATTAAGCGTCCTCACTTGATTGGGCTTATATCATCAGGGTGACATCCCACACTTCTGGTTGGGCTAGGCTCTGATACCATTTGTAACATCCCGGCCCGCATGTGGCACTTTGCACTTGTGTGTGGCACTTCGTGGTCTCGCATGTGGCACTTTGCACTATGTGTGGTACTTTGCGGTTCCCATAAACCCTCAAGTGGTGGCCCCCACATAGTCTCAAGCGGTGGCCCCCATGCGCACCTTCGAGAGGTGGCCCCCACACGTGCACAAAGCCCAATACCTCGACCTACTGTTGGATATTGTCCGCTTTGGACACACAGTCCGTTACGATTTTGCTTTCGGGCTTTGCAACCCAAAAGGCCTCCAACAGCTTAAGGAGCTCACAAGGGTTTTAAGCACATATCATATCATATTCCCAAGCGATGTGGGATGTTACACTATGTCTATTAAAAGGTTGACTTATTAAAACCTGCCTCGCTAACTTGGCAAAGAAAAGCAAATGCAAGGGAAGTCACTGTTTGATCATTTCAACTCACTTGGAAGGAGATATATTAGATGGTACTATAAAAAGGGCTTTCATCCTGCCAAAGCATTTGTGACCACAAAATTGTGTCAAAGCCTATTTAGAGACTTAAGGGAACATAAACAAGCTATAGGCATGTCTGAAGAATGGAGTTCCCACCAAATTTTCTATTGAGAAAATGGATGATGGCAATCCGATCCCTCACTTCAGGACTTAAACTACCATCATCTCTTAAGGGATGGGTTTGGGAACTTAGGTATGAGTCTTTGGCCTACCTAGATGAAAATCTGGCCTCCATTAGAAAATACCAAATAAGCAGAGCTTGAATTTGTTATACATTCCACTTAAGTTTTGTTTTATGCGCACGTTTTTCAATTTTATCTTCTTAAAGACATGTAAGGTGATTTCAATCAATACAGTTGTATATTCATACAAAGAAAGAGATAAGAAGAATAGAGTTACAATTTTCTTGCAAACATAGAGGAATGGGAGGAGGATTACAACATTTGTTATTCAACAATAAAGTAAATTCTATTTCTAAACACTTCAAATATTACATTCATTCGTACAATTTAAGTATTCAAAAATGAAAAGTATGTTCATGCATATCAAATAATTAATCTAAGCAATCAATTAGAAAGTCGATAAATAGTGAATTCCTTACCATCATATGTGAATCTATTCAATGCTTACCAAGCCTCTTCATGCATATTCATACACGCATTCTATACATTCATTCATTATAAGTGATGGTCCTTCACCATCAATATAGGTACACCATCACTTATGCAATTATTCAATTATACTTCTAAACATGGTAATTATTCAAAGCAAATCAATCAAAATCAGAAACAAAGGCATAAACTAGAATCATGGCAGTTCTACCTAGATTTGATAATTCTATCATGGCATTCTAGCTTAAATACAGCAATTCTAGCCTATTCATAGTAATTGTGATAAAATCATGGCATTTCAAGCCTAATCATAGGATACTCTAGACTAAACATGGTTATCATGGCATATTCTAGCCTAATTCAATCAAACATGGTAAAACATGGTTATTTTAGCCCTATTCAAGCAATTAAAGTAAACATGACAATTCTTGCCTATTATATGCTAATTCCTAATATGCTTCAAAAAAATCATAAGTGTGATTCCTATTCATGATTCGAAACATGTGCTCTTAAGAATGATTCTAAATATTCAAAGTAAAATACTATCATGATTCTAAATAAGGAAAGGATCGATGACTTACCTTGACAAGCATTTCCACCTTATAAAATAAAGAAAGGGTTAAACAATTCATAAAACCCTAATCATGCTTCTAAGCATCGAAATAAGTCCTAAACATGTTAATTCTAAGCATACAAAAACCTAATCATGCTAAATTCTAAGCAAGAAAAATAAATAAGAAAATAAGAAGAGAAAAGAGAACTGCTTTCAAGACATAACCTTTTCAAGTTTAGAGTAATATAACACATAAAAATATTGAACTAAAAAAGACTTCTTAAATTCTCAAGTATGTCGTCCAGAGGGAAAAGACAAAATTTCAGTGTCTCTGAAAGTGACGAGAGGGGGTTTTTTTGTAGGAGAGGCTGAGAGTTGAAAATGGAAGTAAAAGCTAAAAAAGGAGGGTCTTATTTGAAATTTTCTAAAAATAAGGGGAGGAGTGACAACCGATTGTGGAAGGATAGCTAGCCAGCAATAGTCTAACCAAACCCTTTAACTTTATATTTTTTCAATGTAATTCCTTCTTACCTTCAGTTATTCAATCACACATAACTGTTTAGTTTTAATTTCAATTTGTGATCTATAAAATCCTACTAAAATTAGACATTTGTAGCTTCGTAACAATATATGATTCATCATCATATTCTGTCTGGATTAATTTCTATGATTTTTTAAACTCACATTTCAATTTTCAAAGCCTTTAGTTGGTTTCTTCTCGATTCTTTTCTTTTTGCTTCTTATACGACTTCTATTGCTCGACATTCATTTTTTTTCATCATCGAGGCCCAAAAATCAGGTAACTATATTTTGGCCCCTATTTTGGAGAAGTTTGTGAGACACAAAAATTGACAAAGTATTCTTGCTTCATCTTCTCTTTTCTTGTCTTGGCATCTTCGCCTCCATCTTTATTCTATCATACTTCTCCACATCTACTCTCCTCTTCGATTCCTATAAAAAGAAGTGTGCCCACTTAAGGGCTAGTGTGCATCCTTATGACACGCAACATGCACTCTTTTAGTGTGGACAAATGTATCCTTCTAATGCATGAAATGCATCCTTGTGATGCGTGATGTACACTCGTTTAGTATGGACAATTGCATCATTCTAATGCGTGGAATACATTTTTAGGATGTGTGATATGCACTCTTCTAATGTTGACAAGTGCATCTTTCTAATGCATGGAATGCATCCTTACGATACGTGATATGCACTCTTGTGTTGCAAATAAGTGCATTCGAATACATGGAATGCATACTTATGATGCATGATATGCACTCTTCTAGTGTGGACAAGTACATCCTTCTAGTGGATGAAATGTGTCCTTACAATGCATGATGTGCACTCTGCTAGTGCAAACAAGTGCATCCTTATGATGCTAAGATAAAACACTCTTAAAGGCACCTACTTCCTAGGGTTTCTTCTAATGCATGTCCATTAGGAAAACTTCTATCATACAATGATTCGTGGTCTTTAGACCTTTTGCCCTTCATGCCTTCAACTGAATGTTCTTCACTCTTTCTTGATCTCTTCAAATTTGTTGGGTTTTATGTCCTTCTTTCAAGTGCTATTCTTCACTTATTGATTTCTTCAAGCTCATTGGAGAGAGTTCTATTATATTGCATCTTTTTAGCCCTTAGACCTTTCATTCTTCATGCTTTTGACTGAATATTCTTTATTCTTCCTTTGTTGATTCAGACTTTGCATCATAGATATATCCTCCACTAGAGAATTCCTCATAATGTTGTTGGTTCTTGAACTTACTTAGGATCTCTTCGTTGTCTTTGCAAATTCTTGAAATATCAAACATCTTTTTGTAATTTCAAATCAATTAAAAGTTTATTTCATTCAATGTGTTCTTCAATAAATTGCTTTCTAGTCTTTAAAGGAATTCTTCCATGTGGCTCTGGTCGAAACATCCATCGACCCAATGTAATTTGACTTTCTTTATGAGTTGCTAAATTGTTTATCCTTCCAACTATCTATTGACTATGGATCTTACGCTTTTTCAAATTCCTTCTTCAAGATGACCATTCTTTAAGGCAGATTTCCTTCTTCAAGGTAACCATCAAACTTGAACTTCCTTCTTTAGTTTTCTTCTTCAAAATCCCTTCTTTAGGTAGACTTCAAAATCTTTCTTCATGGTAAGCTTACTTCTTCAAAGAAGACACTTTCTTCAAGGGAGATTTCTTCTAGACCATATGAGTTCATTAGGCGATTTACAAGTCTTGCAAACTGAGTCCTTTCTAGGTTGTACTTGCACTTCTTGCACGAGTAACTATTTCAAATCCTTCTTCTTAATTATGGTCCTCTTTGACAGTCTTCAACTATGACAGTCCTTATTTTTATAGTGATCCTTATCTATAATATGATCTTGCTTCAAGCATGTTGTACATTAAACTACTTAAAAGGTTGATCCATGTATTTAGTACATTATGCTGCTATAGGCGATCGCTAAGTCTCATAGAGATGTAGCTACCTTTGCATGTCGTATTGCTTGAGAGAAGTCTCATTAATACTAAGCTACTAGATCCAGACAAGCTGTACATCATGCTAACTTGGGAGCTTGATCTAGGTGATCTGCATATCATGCTGAATAAAGGGGCCTAATCCAGGTGGCTTGTATATCGTGTTAAACTGAGAAGCCTAATCCAGGTGGCTTCTATATCTTGTTAAACTGAGAAGCCTAATCCAGGCAGCTTCCACATTGTGCTCAACCAAGAAGCCTGATCTAGGCGGCTTGCACCTCTAGGCAAGTTGTACATCATATGAATTAAAAAGCTTGATCCAGGCAATTTGCATATCGTGCTGCTTCCATTGGGCTTATCAAGACTAAATTAACTGCTTGATCCAAGCAACTTGCATATCGTGCTACTACTACTGTTATCCCTCTTAGGCATTGAGTCTATTTCCTTTACGGTTACCCCTAGTATTTCATATTGCATTATGACTTTATAAAACCCAATCACTTCTAGACTATGCTCCCTTCTGAATTATGCTTCTTGCTAGAAAAGGATTTATGTTTCATGTATGCATGCTCTATGCTTATGCTAAATGTGTATGTCTATTAGGCTAGGCGATCACTGAGGGTTTGGACCGACTCCAGTTCAGCTTGTTCTTCTTATGGAGGATACTGAGGATGACTTAGTGATGATAGGGAGAGACTTTTGGTATCGTAGACTCGTGCAATGAATATTCAAATTCTCAAAACAACCCTCTAACAACAAGTCAATCTGCCTACTTTAAGCACCATGTTTGGATACTCTATATTATTTCTTATGCTTCCCTCGAGATTATTGAGATAATTCTATCTCTGATAATTGTTAGGATGATTAGGGCAATTCTTTGCCTAGTGCTTCTTTTCATTTCTCAAGATGATTAGGCAATTATTTTCCCTTTATATGAAGAGTTTAGTCTTATCTTAGGGAATTCCTTCATCTTAGCTTTAAAGGCATTATTCCTAACTTCTTCTATATATCTTGCTTCTACAACGTTGAACGTAAAGGTTGCCTTTTTTGATACCATTGATGAGAACTGTTGGCAAAATTTCTTCTTCTTAACATATTTTCAACATTTCAAATATCCTTCAACGATAAGTTGAAATGCAGAATATGAGTTGTGTATAAATTTGATTCACATTTGAATTCTTCAAAGATTTCTCAAATTTGATAGCTCAAAAGTATGTCTTGACATTGTGATTGTTTGTTAGAGCCTGAACTTAGATTTAATCTGATCAACATAGTAGAAACAACTCTAGGATAAGGATCTAGAGAATACATGCTTCAAAACATTTTGTGCTTTCTCACCACTTTGGATCCCAAGTATGGCTAAAAATCAATCTGAACAACACTTGTGGGAGTGTAATTTGACTAAACAATTATCTGAGAACACAAAGGAAACAATGTTAGGAGAGGTCTAGTTAGCTCACATGTGATCTTAAGGGTGTCTTAGAAGCTTCTGCTTTTTGGCTTAGGGAAGAAAACCTGAGATTGGAGCAAATTCCAAAGCAAAGATACTATTCACATTTTTTGTCTTGTTTATCTCTTAGGATTTTGATTAGAAACCCTTGTATGTTATATACCTCCCTTATTTCCTTGTTAAACTGTAATTCTTGGACTTAATATTTTATTTAGAATTCTTTTAATCCTTTTATAAATCTAATTACACTTGTAATTTAATTAGGTTTATATAAACCTAATATAAATCTAATTAGACTTGTAATTTAATTAGGATTCTACAAACCCAATATAAATCTAGTTGAACTTTATATATTTGAATCCAACTCAAATAACTAGAAAGCCTCTTTAATTCCAAATTAAACTCTTAATTAATTAGTAGGCCTAATAAACCCAATTACTCATTAGGCCAATTACTTATTTAATTAATCTTATTAATTAAATATCAAGCCCATTAGCTTACTTATTTAATTAAACTCTTTTAATTAAATAACAAGCCATTTACAATTTAACATATTTAATTTAATATATGAAATTTTATTCTTAATAAAGTCTCAATTAAATTAAATGATTATTTCTCATATTTTAATCTCATGTTTAAATGATTTAATCAGTTACTTAGGAGACTTTGATGGATATATTTAATTACAAGATTTATTAAGTTTAATCCAATTGCTTGTTATCTCATAACTTTAGTAGACCCTACTATTAACTTTGATTCACTCCACTATAGGTCCAAAACTACACTCTTGAATTAAATATTCTTCATAGAAAGCTTAATAATTTAATTTGATTATATTATATTCTTTTAAAGCTTAATCCATTGAGCAATAAGTTTACATAAATACCCTTGATGGAATACCAATAATTGGAGCTAGGTATGAATTATTGTTTCACCCATTTAATTACATCTTGATCCTTTAATACCAGTTTTACACCATTTAAATTATTTAAAATTTATTAATATAAACTTAGTTTAATGAAAAACTTTTCATTAAACACTTAGTCAAGATTCTATCACTTAAAACCTTATAAAACCATCAAGGTGGTATTCATTGATCCCTTAAGAGTCATGAATTCCATATTTATAGTATTGTGTCTACCAATATATAGATCTTATAATCCCAACTAGCCAAGATATTAACCTTTACTTAGATCTTACTTTTTATTTTAGTGAAAGACCATAGCCTACATACTAGAAGTACACTACCTATTTAAGATTAAGATATGAATGCCTTTAGTGCTTCCTTCAATCATGATATTTCTATCAAATGATATAATTTCATGTGGCTGAAGTCTCCACTTCAAATGGTTTGAGACTCACAATTTTCCTATAGAAGACAAACCACACAACAACTTTGTCCAAATAAAGTGTCCAGCTTTGTTTATAGGTTGTGAACTAGTTTTGAGCTATGATAAAATTCTGTCCCATATATATCTCATATATATAGAATTTTATTCATAGATAAGCTTTAAAGCCTTTAGTCATCGATAAAATCACATGTAAATAAAATAAATAATTACAACTTTATTTATTAATGATGTTTCCACGAACTTACAAAAAATATCTATCACTCTTAGGTCACATATCTAACATTGTTCACAATTTTGACTCTAATGCTAGAATTACTTCATTCAAGATTCTTCGTATGCGTGTGCATAGCCAGTCATGCTTCACTCTTTGAAACTCAGATAGCTTTATGCAGGAGCTACTGATCAATCTCTGTTGAAAAAGGACTATCATAAGCCCTCTTTACCTACCACTCTCCACTAATTTAAGCTAATCACAACATCAAGGATCATTAGGGCTTTATCAAGCTTGTAATGATAGGCTAGGGTCAAGGTATGATAAAGAAAACTATAAGGTTATCTCACCCATAGTCATACAACCATTTTAGGTTTTAATTGAGAGCACCAACTTATCTTCATCACCATGTTTACTTTGATTTTAATTTTGAATGGTTATAGCCCCATAGGCACTTGATTTTTAAGGCTCAATGATGAAATGAAATGAATTTTGAGCGAAAGAAATTATCAAAATGCCCTTGGAAGCAAAAGAAAGAAAGGTGAAAAGAAACGAACCAAAAGCTTTGAAAATTAACACATGAATTTGAAAAATCATAGAAATTAATTTGAAAGGAAACTGATGATAAGTCATATACTGTTACGAAGCCACAGATGTCTAGTTTTCACAAAATTTTATAGATCACAAATGGAAGTTGAATTCAAAAGGTTACATGTGATTGAATCGCTAGAGGTCAGAAGGGCATTGAAAAAATGCAAAATTAAAGGGTTTGGTGGGCCACAACTAGCCGCAGTTGCAGTATAGCCGGCTTGCTATTCCTCCTTTACTCTTGGAAAATTTCATAAAAATCTTTCCTTTTTTTAGATTTTGCTTCCTTTTTCAATTCCAGCCTTCAACTCTATAAACCCCCCTTTGCTCACTTTCCAGAACACATCAAAATCTTCTCTTCTCCCTCTTGAAGATACACTTGAGAATTCAAGGAGCCTTTTCTAATTTAAAGTTTTTTTAGGCATTCTATTGCTCTAAACCTAGAAAGGGTACGTCTTGAGAGCAGTTCTCTCTCCCTCCTATTTTCTTCTTTACTTTTCTTGCTTTAGAATAAACATGATTATGCTAGTTCATGCTTAGAATTACCATGTTTAGGATTTATTTTGATACTTAGGAGCATCCTTAGGATTGTATAGAATTGTTTATCTTTTATTTGTTTTGCAAGGTGAAAATGCGTGTCGATGTACATCTGCTTTCCTTTCTTTATTTAGAATCACGTTAGGATTTTATTTTCTTTACGAATGCTTAGAATCATGCTTGAGAGCACATGATTAAAATAATGCTATGAAGACTTATGATTTTTTAAGCATGCCAGGAAATATCAAAGAATAGGCAAGAATTGCCATAATTTGCTTTGATTGCTTGTATTAGGCTATAATATCCAATGATAACTATGATTGGGCTAGAATATGCCACGATTGCTATAAATAGGCTCGAAATGCCATGCTAGGTTGGAATTACCTTATTTAGAATGTCATGACAGAATTATCTTAATTAGGTAAAATTTCATGATAGAATTATCAAATCTAGGTGAAAGTGTCATGATTCTAGATTATGGCTTTATATGTAATTCCAATTGATTTATTGATTGTAACCATCATTTAATATATGATTAGAATGATGCCATGAAGTAATGGTGGACTCACATTAATGGTGAGGGACCATTACTTATAATGATAATTGTATGCATGAATATGCTTAAGAGACTTGATAAATATTGAATAGATTCACATATGGTGGTGAGAAATTCATTATTTATCAAGTCTCGACTTAAATGATTATGTTGAATTTATAATATACACGAATTTGCAATGAATATGAATGGAATGAATGCTATATTTGAAGTGTTATAAGTAAAATTTATTTTATTGCTGAATAACAATTGTTGTAATTCTTTTCTCATTCCCCCCATGTTTGAAAGGAAGTGTAATTCTATTCTTCTTTCTCTTTCTTTGTATGAATATACAACTGTTATAAATTGAATATCACCTTACATGCCTAAAGAAGATAAAATAAACAATTTGTGGATAAAATAAACAACTTAAGTAGATTGTATAACAATATAAGCTATTCTTATTTGGTATTCCCTAGCAAAGGCCAGATTTTAATTCGGGTGAGGCAAATGGCTTGTACCTAACTTCTTAAACCCATATCTAAAGGGATGAGGGTACTTTAGGTCTTGAAGCGAGGGATAGATTACCCTCATTCATTCCCAATTGAATAATTGGGTGGCAACTCCATTCTTTAGACGTGCTCATGACTCATTTGTGTTTCGTTAAATCTCAAAAAAGGCTTTGAATAGTGTCATAATCGCAAATGCTTTGACGGGATGAAAGCCCCATTCACAACCCGCATACTTTTGAGACTTCATCCACCATGTTTTCTTTACTTTTGATTTTGAGTGGCTACACCCATAAACTTTACGAGCAATGGGATTAGCACTTTTCTTTTCTGTTTCTTCTTCTATCTTTTCCTTTTTCTTTTCTTTTCTTTCCCCTTTTTCTTTCTTCTTTCTTTTTTTTCCTTTTTCTCTTTTTTTTTATTTTTTCTTTTTCTTATTCGAGCTCAAAATTGTACAAGACTTCTCAAATTCCTTTTCTTCCATAAGCATGGGTCTCAATGTGCTTTTCTAGAATATCCACATGTTATGGGTGAAGGACACTACGTGGAGAAAATTTTTCAATGTTAGGATAAATTTTGTGGTTTGACAAAGAAAAGGCTCGATTAAGTTCAATAGAGTAAGGATAATAAATCATGCTTAGGTTGGCTTGAAACACTCAATTGATTCAAAGATGGCCTAAAATTTCCCTAATGTTCTGTAACCTAGGATTTCACCTCAAGGGGTGATCAAACAGGTTCTAAAGTCCTATGAGATCTCAACACCAACCTTTATTTGCATAAAGTTTCTCTAAGTGATAAAAGTTTCATATTCATGGCTATTGGGCTAAAATGTTAAAGAATCAAGAATGAAAAACACATAGTCTCATGTATTACTAAAAATCTATTTCCAATAAGTATCATGATTTTATCAATGATCATCAAAAGAACACATAAGTCACATATCTTCAATTCAAAAAAAAAAAAACACCAAAACAAAGTGTTTCAAAGCAAATTGAATTCAAGGTATCACTACTGATCAAGTCTTGTATCTTGCGTCAAAAGCGATGACATTTGTGGATAATATGGCTAATTTGTTGATGGAAATAATAATATTCATGATGCTTGTGATTGGCTGGTCGTGGGTTTTGTGGAGGCTTTGGTGTTAACGAGAACAACACAAATTCGGCATGAAGCTCATTAAACACTTTAGATAAAGGTCATCCTAATTGATTGAACCTCTTTGGTTGATGCCTTTCTACATCCTTATCATCTGACCCACTAGCCTGGTCATACTACCCTTGATTTTTTCTTAGGCTCGTTGTTATTGTTTCTCTTCTACCTGACCTCCAAATCTTCTATTTGAATGCCCAAGTCATACAAGCCTTTGAAAGTCTTAATGGAAAAGCCCGTAAACCTATCACCAATGAAAGCATAAGCCCCATTGATCACCATATAGACCTCGTCCTTCTCCGCGGGCCTCGTGGTCATCTTGGCGGCTTTGGCCCTCCAAAAGACCAAGTATTATGAAAAAAGCTCATTGGGCTTTTGTTGAGTTTCTCTAAATCCCTCAAGGTTACCCCCAATTAGGTATTATGACGATACTACTCCACAAACTACTCGGATAATGATGCGTTCGAAACTAGCAAGTATACTAGTCGCACAAGTAATAAAGTGATAAGTAAGATATCGTTCCCACGAGGATTGATTCTAATTGAATTTGTTATTTTCCAGCAACAATGAACTAAATAGGGGGGGTTTTGTTGAATGATTAACTAAATGAAATAAGAATGCAAATTAAGAATAATAAACAGAAGTTAATTTGAATGAAAGATCAATGAGAGAAATCTGGTTAAGGGATCATTCTCTGCCACAAGATATGAATTTGTGAATTAACATAGAATTGTAATCCAATTACAGCATTGAAGTTATCAACCGTAGATAACAACAAGCTCTGTTATCCCAATCTTTCCTTACTTTGTTGTTAAATAAAACAGGCTCTTTATTTAATCTCTATCCATTAAACAACCTAGAACAAGCTCTCTAAATTTAATTCAATGGATGCATTATGATAAGAAAGATAGGTTGATCTAAGCAATAAACACACAAGCTCGGATTATTTAACTTAGGTTGTATTCTCCAATTGCAATCTCTGATCACAATTTTGCTACTAATGATTAGAAATTCAAGACAATTACGGATCAAGATTTCTAATCTAGCAATAGACAACATCCAAATTATATTCAGTTGGCCATTCCAAATACAATCAGCAAGCAATCATAAGCATTAGATATGGGAAAATACAAGCAACTTCAATTAGAGAATTGGATAACAATTTCTTACACAATCAACTCACAAAATCCATATCAAGGGCTTTGAAATCACCCTCAACCAATTCAGATTTAGTTACACATATTCAATCAGAATAACAAATACAATACAAAGAAATTCCAGAATTGAAAAGGAAAGAAAGAACTTAGCAAATTCTTTGAAAATCTTCTTTGTAGATGAATCTTCTTGGAATTGTAGTTCCTCCTCTTTCAAAATCTTCTTTCTCCTTCAAGAACTCCAAGGGATGAGAGAAATCCAGAAATGCAGCCTCCTCCCACGTTTTCCCCTCTTCAAGTTATGAAAATAAAACCCTAAAATGTGTTTAAATACTCTGCTACAGTAACGTGCTACAGTGTCCCGTATTATACATGCTACAGTGATGTGTGGAATTACATTTCTACACTTCTCACACTGTTTTGATTACAACTTTCGGTACACTGAATGGATTCATAAACCGTAAATTTCTCCAAAATGTAGACTTCGAGAGCTTTTCAACTGTATATGATATGTCATCGGGTTCATTGTATATCAATACAATTAAATCCGAGAAGATGGTTGACTAGCAGAGGTGAAAATGAAGGGTTTTACTCCATTTTTGTGCAAGTTGCTCCAAAACTCCTACAAACATCAAAACCACACAAAAACATAAAAATACCAAGGAATATAGCAAAGAAACATGGACGAATTGATATGAAAATGATATATAAATAGACACTTATCAAATTCCCCTACACTTAGACTTTGCTAGTCCTCGAGCAACTACAACGATATGAAAACAAAACTAAATCTAAACAGAATCAAAGAAAAATTAAAACACCCATGTTTTAACTTGAAAATAGGCCTCAAAGATTGTACTTAATTACAACCCAAGGAAAACTTCAAAATAATGCACTTGATCAAGAATTTCATCTCAAGGATTAGTTTCGCTTCACTTCAATTCCTCAAGTGTGTGTGTGTAGAGCCATTCTCACCTAATCACTTGTAACCCGGATGAGTTTATGCATAAAAATGAATCATATTTAATATTGAAGATGTGTGTATAAATGTACTCCATAGGCCTGCTTTTCAAGTCACTCTCCATTAATGTAGACATGCACAACACCAAGGATCAAGTAGGACTTTATTAAGCTTGTAACGTTTGGCTTGGGTGAAGGTATGATAAAGGATAATAATTTGGCTCAAATCACCCACAAACACATAAATCATTCAAGACTATGTAGAGCTCAACCCTATAACACAACTTCATTTCAATTCACCAGGTTACTCCCCCAAACTTATTTAGAACACTCAATCTTTTTTTTTTTTTTGTAGAAAACAAAAGAAAACTACACTCCCACACTTTGTTGTTTCATTCTTTTTAAGAACACTTAAGGGTATAGATCTCTTATTCTTCTTCTTTTGTTCTCTTTTTTTTTCTTTTTTTCTTTTTTTTTTTATTACACTTCCCCTCCCCCACACTTAAACAACACATTGTCCTCAATGTGTAATTACGTGGACGATAAGTACAGATTGGTTTTTTTTTTCTGTTTTTCTTTTTTTTTTTAAAACACAATAGAACTCACTTGTATTGCTCATGACACATCCCAACCTCCTCTAACTTCCCAAAACCAGAACATAGCTCAAAATTTAATTGTGAACGATCTACATGCTCATAGGTAAGGGATAAACTGTTTGGAATAAATTCATTTGAGGTTAGGAAATCTTTTAGTGAGTTAACAAAGAAAAAGGCTTACAAAGGCTCAAAGGGGTAACTAGGGATCAATTTCAGTCAAGTTTGGCTATTAAGGCTCAAACGGTCCAAAGATGGCCTAAATCATTTCCCCAATGTTGCACAGTCTAGGATTTCGCCTCGAGTGACCATCAAACAAGTTCTAGAATTCATTGAAATCTGAAGAAACATTTAAATTACATAAACTTTCTCTAAGTGAACAAATAACTCAGTGATAATAGCTCAGTGCTCAATGTTGCACAAGGAATTAAAGGCAAAGCGAAAACCAATAAACATTTCAAGCACACAGATCCATGCATCATTTATCATTTTCTAAGAGTTATTCTTAATTCAATCATTATCTTATTGACCCACAAAATACAAGAAAAGAGGTACGTGGCGTTGTTACACCTGAGCCAAGGTTGTATATTTCAACAATCCTTAGGACCAGTAGCCCGCAGACATAAGGTTTCCAGCCTATATACCTTTATTATGAAAGAACAAAACGAGAAACAAGACACTTCAAACAACATGAAATAAATAAACTACAGATTTATTTAGAGAGAATGCGTTTCAAGAGTTAAAGAAAGCCCCATATTCTGCCATTCTCAGGTTTTTCCACAATTGTTTTTTTGAATCGAAACTGATAAAGATAAAAACACATAACAACTCTAAATTACGCAAAACTAAACTCACTCATAAAATAACAAAGTTCAACAAGTCAGCAAACAAAAACAAGTTAGTTAGAATGAGTCTAAAAAGTTTAGAAGTTAGCCTCCTTATTCAGCCATTATGGATTAAAGAAATCCAGAATGCGTTTCAAGAGAACTTAAACTATTTAAGCCACCACTCTAAAAACCGAGATTAGAAAATATTACCTGGGACGAAAGAAATAACCTGAAAAAGCTCAAAAGAAATAACATGAAAACTCTCAAATAAACACAATAAAAAGAAAGCAAACAAAAACCAAGCAAACCAGCAGATAGATATTACAGATGGAGCGTTAAATCCAGTTTACGCCTCTTATTGCCTTCTCCAAACCAATCTATCCGAGACATTGTTGGATCAGCGAATAGACGAATGCTTGTAATTTGTCAATTAACTCCCCTGCAGTTGAAGCTGTAACCAGGATTTGCCTCGCCGACTGTGAGATGAAGTTTTTTTCTACTGCTTGATCAAGAAAAGACAACACACCATCAAAAAAATTATTGACATTTAACAAACCAATGGGTTTCCGATGGATGTTTAGCTGTGCCCAAGAGGTGATTTGAAATATCTCCTCTAATGTACCATAACCACCAGGAAAAGCTATAAATGCATCAGATTTAATGACCATATGTGCAATACGCTCATGCATGCTAGAGACCTGTAACTCTTCCCCGATTGTGTTGCCTACGATATCTCGTACAACTAATGGTTTAGGGATAATGCCGAGAACTTTGCTCCCTCCCAGGGATGCAGCTGTCGACACACATCCCATTAACCCAAGACTACCCCCTCCATAAATCAAATGAATACCCTCGCAGCTAATGTCCTACCAAGATCAAGAGCTGCTGTTGTAAACTCTCCATCTTTATCAAATTGCGATCCACAAAATACTCATATATTTTGGAATCGCCGAATTGGTGTTTTCTCCATTTCTAAAAGTGCTCTAAACTTGTGCAAGACAATGATTTATGTTAGGTATTATGCGATTCAAGTGCAAGACAGGTTATAAAATGACATTTGAGAATATGCAGCATGGATACATACACACGTAAAACTCTCAAATTTGACACATGGGGACATAATTTCAGTGGGAGTTACTCGATGCAGATTTATCGCCCCAAGATTTGAAAAAATGAGATATGCTTTTGGCGAGGTTTGACAAAACCTACACACTTGTCTCCCACGTGAAGCATGAAAAATAGAGATACACTTTCGGCGGGGGTTGACAAAACCCCCACACTTGTCTCCCACGTGAAGCATAAAAAATAGAGATACACTTTCGGTGGAGGTTGACAAAACCTCCACACTTATCTCCCACGTGTACTTATGCCATAGGGTAGTCATATGGTTTGTCAAAAAGAAAACTTGAAATTAAAACAAACAAAATCAACAAACAACAATAATACAAAAACAACATTGATAATCGATCAAACGAAATAAGAAAAAAGAAATTTGACAACAACAACACACATTCAAATATACAAGTAGTTGTGATTGTGGCTCACATCTTCCTCTGGTTTAACGTCCAGTAACGGCTGAAACGCCTTCTATGAGTCGGGGATTTGCTTCCCATCCAGTTTTCTTATAAACTGGCAAACAGGGTCATTTTTAGTTAGATTCCCTAGACTATAACACTGCAATTCATCACGAATTGTGTCCATAGATTAAGCAATTCACGCTGAACAAGTCCACAAGAATGTGACTCGAGAGTTAACAAAACATTATCAGCGACTCATTACTCAAACCATTCTTAATAAATGAAAGTTTATCTTCTCTATTCCTGGACGCAAAACCTAATGAACGACAAGTCTGGTTACAATTCTATCTAGCACATTTATAACATACTTGTAACCTTTTCGCTCTTCGCCTCTTGGCGTAGTAGCTCTTTACTAGACCAGGCATGTATTTTGCGAGATTAATGTCCGGCTCACCGGACAATCTCACCTTGCCTTCGATAAGCCATCGGATATCAGCAGGCACATTTAGGAGCATCAATGCCCAAAGTCTAGTCATCCGTACTTTATAAATTTTAAACACAGCATTTAGAGGAAGTGAAGTGAAATATTTACGAAGGTTCGATAGAAAGATATCAGCATCCATTGAAGAGAAGAAAAGGAGAGATATTACCGATAATGCGATTGGGTTTGTTCTTCTCCCAGATATGCACATTTCAAACCTTCGAACAATGGCTTCAACTCCCGTTTGAATGTTTCCTCAAGCTGTTGCACAACTGAACTCGAAGCAAGGAATAATCAAATTAAACACAAGAAAAGAAAAGAAAAGAAAAGAAAATAGAGACACATAAAAGAAATAAAAACACAAGAGCAAATGAAAGAAAAAAAACAAACAACAAAGCAAATAAGACAAATGGCAAATAGAGATAAAACCTGATCAATTATAATTAGCCCATGAGAGGAATCTCTCGAAACACAAAAATGATCAATACTACCTTCTGTTCTTTGTCTCCTTGTATGTATATTTCAAAAACATTGGGGTGCCTACAATAAGCGCTGTGTTTAACGTCCTCAGCCTTGACGTTATCGTCCCTCACTCATCAAGATAAGTTGGCTCGTAGAGAGGTACTCATCGATGTCTGCATCACTGAAATCTCATAGTAAGGCTTCAACCTGTGCCCATTCACCTTGAATACTTTGCCCATTTTTAAGCTTTTGATTTCCACTGCACCATGAGGAAAAACATTAGTAATAACAAAAGGTCCAAACCATCGAGATCGTAATTTATCTGGAAATAACTTGAGGCGAGAATGAAATAAAAGAACTTTCTGTCCCACTTCAACATTCTTCCTGGAGATCATTTTATCATGAAATGCCTTAGTTCTCTCCTTGTAAATTCTGGAATTCTCATAGGCATCATTTCTAAGTTCTTCCAATTCTTGCAGTTGAAGCTTCCTTTGTTCTCCAGCAGCATCTATCTCCATGTTACAAAGCTTTACTGCCCACCATGCTTTGTGTTCGAGCTCTACCAGAAGGTGACATGGCTTACCATAGACTAACCTGTACGGAGACATACCAATAGGTGTCTTGTAAGCAGTCCGGTATGCCCAAAGTGCATCATTAAGTCGTAGGCTCCAATCTTTTCTGTTCGGATTCACTGTCTTCTCGAGAATGGACTTGACTCTCGATTTGAAAACTTCAACGTGACCACTAGGTTGGGATATATGCAGTAGAAAAACTTGTGAGTGATGTGTTTTTTTTTTGTTGTATTTCTTGAGCAAGGCTTCGAATGATCGGTTGTAGAAGTGTGTCCCTCTGTCGCTAATCATGGCTCTTGGTGTTCCAAATCTCGCAAAATGTTAGATTTCACAAAATCTACAACAACTTTAGAATCATTAGTTCTCGTAGCTTTTGCTTCCACCCATTTAGAAACATAATCCACAGCAAGTATAATGTAAACATTACCAAAAGATGAAGGAAAAGGACCCATGAAAATCAATACCCCACACATCAAAAATCTCAACAACAAGTATAGGGGTTTGTGGCATTTGATTTTTTGCACTTAAATTACCTGTCCTTTGACAACGGTCACAAGCTTTGCAAAATAGATATGCATCTTTGAACAATGATGGCCAGTAGAATCCACAATAAAGAACTTTCAGGGCTGTTCTTTTTTGGTCCGAAGTGACCGCCACATGCATAAGAATG
>SNVD02006053.1:0-23609 GCA_013180625.2 Boswellia sacra
GTGGACTTGTTCAGCGTGAATTGCTTATCTATGGACACAATTTCGTGATGAATTGCAGTGTTATAGTCTAGGGAATCTGACTAAAAACGACCCTGTTTGCCATTTTATAAGAAAACTGGATGGGAAGTAAATCCCCGACTCATAGAAGGCGTTTCAGCCGTTACTGGACGTAAAACCAGAGGAAGATGTGAGCCACAATCACAACTACTTGTATATTTGAATGTGTGTTGTTGTTGTTGAATTTTATTTCTTTCTTGTTTCGTTTGATCTGATTATCAATGTTGTTTTAGTGTTGTTGTTGTTTGTTGATTTTGTTTGTTTTAATTTCAAGTTTTCTTTTTGACAAACCATATGACTACCCTAGGGCATAAGTACACGTGGGAGACAAGTGTGGAGTTTTGTCAACCTCCACCGAAAGTATATCTCTACTTTTCATGCTTCACGTAGGAGACAATTGTGGCGGTTTTGTCAAACCCCGTCGAAAGTATATGTCCATTTTCCATGCTTCACGTAGGAGACAAGTGTGTAGGTTTTGTCAATCCCCGCCGAAAGCATATCTCATTTTTTCAAATCTTGGGGCGATAAATCTGCATCGAGCAACTCCCACCGAAATTATGTCCCCATGTGTCAAATTTGAGAGTTTTACGTGTGTATATATCCATGCTACATATTTTGAAATGTCATTTTATAACCTGTCTTGCACTTGAATCGCATAATACCTAACGTACATCATTGTCTTACACAAGTTTATAGCACTTTTAGAAATGGAGAAAGCACCAATTCGGCGATTCCAAAATATATGCGTATTTTGTGGATCGCAATTGGGTAAAGATGGAGAGTTTACAACAGCAGCTCTTGATCTTGGTAGGACATTAGCTGCGAGGGGTATTAATTTGATTTATGGAGGAGGTAGTCTTGGGTTAATGGGGTGTGTGTCAACAGTTGCATCCCTAGGAGGGAGCAAAGTTCTCGGCATTATCCCTAAACCATTAGCTGTACGAGATATCGTAGGCAACACAATTAGGGAAGAGTTACAGGTCTCTAGTATGCATGAGCGTATTGCACATATGGTTGTTAAGTCCGATGCATTTATAGCTTTGCCGGGTGGTTATGGTACATTAGAGGAGATATTTCAAATCACCTCTTGGGCACAGTTAAACATCCATCGGAAACCCATTGGTTTGTTAAATGTCAATAATTTTTTTGAGGGTTTGTTGTCTTTTCTTGATCAAGCAGTAGAAAAAAACTTCATCTCACAGTCGGCGAGGCAAATCCTGGTTACAGCTTCAACTGCAAGGGAGTTAATTGACAAATTACAAGCATTCGTCTATTTGCCTGATCCAACAATATCTCGGATAGATTGGTTTGGAGAAGGCAATAAGAGGCGTAAACTGGATTTAACGCTCCGTCTGTAATCTCTATCTGCTGGTTTGCTTCATTTTCGTTTGCTTTCTCTTTATTGTGTTTATTTGAGTTGAGTTTTCTTTTCAGGTTGTTTCTTTCATCCCAGGTAATATTTTCTAATCTCGGTTTTTAGAGTGGTGGCTTAAAAAGTTCAATTCTCCTTGAAACGCATTCTGGATCTCTTCAATCTATAATGGCTGAATAAGGAGGCTAACTTCTAAACTTTTTAGACCTATTCTAACTGCCTTGTTTGTGTTTACTGATTTTTTGGACTTTATTATTTTCTGAGTAAGTTTAGTTTTATGTAATTTCGAGTTGTTGTGTGTTTTTGTCTTTATCAGTTTCGATTCGAAAAAAAAAAAACATTGTGGAAAAACCTGAGAATGACAGAATATGGGGTTTTCTTAACTCTTGAAACGCATTCTCTCTCAATACATCTGTAGTTTGTTTATTTCATGTTGTTTGAAGTGTTTTGCTTCTTGTTTTGTTCTTTCGTAATAAAGGTATATAGGCTGGAAACCTTAAGTCTGCGGGCTACTGGTCCTAAGGATTGTTGAAATATACAATCTTGACTCAGGTGTAACAACGCCACGTAACTCTTTTCTTGCATTTTGTGGGTCGATGATAAGATAATGATTGAATTAAGAATAACTCTTGGAAAATGATAAATGATGCATGGATCTGTTTGCTTGAAATGTCTATTGGTCTTCGCTTTGCTTTTGATTCCTTGCGCAACATTGAGCACTGAGCTATTATCACTGAGTTATTTGTTCACTTAGAGAAAGTTTATGTAATTTTAATGCTTCTTCAGATTTCAATGAATTCTAGAACTTGTTTGATGGTCACTCGAGGCGAAATCCTAGACTGTGCAACATTGGGGAAATGATTTAGGCCATCTGTGGACCGTTTGAGCCTTAATAGCCAACCTTGACTGAAATTGATCCCTAGTTACCCCTTTGAGCCTCTGTAAGCCTTTTTTGTTGTTAACTCACTAAAACATTTCCTAACCTCAAATGAATTTTTTCCAAACAGTTTATCCCTTACCTATGAGCATGTAGATCATTCACAATTAAATTTTGAGCTATGTTCTGGTTTTGGAAGTTAGAGGAGGTTGGGATGTGTCATGAGCAATGCAAGTGAGTTCTATTATGTTTGTAAAAAAGAAAAAAAAAAGACAATCTGTACTTATCGTCCACGTACTTACACATTGAGGACAATGTGTTGTTTAAGTGTGGGGGAGGGGAAGTGTAATAAAAAAAAAAGACGAAAAAAAAGAAAAAAAGAAGAAGAGTAAGAGATCTATACCCTTAAGTGTTCTTAAAAAGAATGAAACAACAAAGTGTGGGGGTGTAGTTTTCTTTTGTTTTCTAAAAAAAAAAAAAGAAAGATTGAGTGTTCTAAATAAGTTTGGGGGTGTAACCTGGTGAATTGAAATGAAGTTGTGTTATAGGGTTGAGCTCTACATAGTCTTGAATGATTTATGTGTTTGTGGGTGATTGAGCCAAATTATTATCCTTTATCATACCTTCACCCAAGCCAAACGTTACAAGCTTAATAAAGTCCTACTTGATCCTTGGTGTTGTGCATGTCTACATTAGTGGAGAGTGACTTGAAAGCAGGCCTATGGAGTTCATTTATACACACATCTTCAATATTAAATATGATTCATTTGTATGCATAAACTCATTCGGGTTACAAGTGATTAGGTGAGAATGGCTCTACACACACACACTTGAGGAATTGAAGTGAAGCGAAACTAATATTTGAGATAAAATTTTGATCAAGTGCATTATTTTGAAGTTTTCCTTGGGTTATAATTAAGTACAATCTTTGAGGCCTATTTGCAAGATGAAGCATTTGTGTGTTTTAATTTTTTGTTGATTCTGTTTCGGTTTAGTTTTGTTTCATATCATTTTAGTTGCTCGAGGACTAGCAAAGTCTAAGTGTGGGGGAATTTGATAGGTGTCTATTTATGTATTACTTTTATATCAATTCGTCCATGTTTCTTTGCTATATTCCTTGGTATTTTTATGTTTTTTGTGTGGTTTTGATGTTTGTAGGAGTTTTGGAGCAACTTGCACAAAAATGGAGTAAAACCCTTCATTTTCACCTCTGCTAGTCAGTGATCTTCTCGGATTTAATTGTATTGATGTACAATGAACCCGATGACATGTTATATACCGTTGGAAAGCTCTCGAAGTCTATTTTCTGGAGAAATTTACGGTTTATAAATCCATTCAGTGTACCAAAAGTTGGAATCAAAACAGTGTGAGATGTATAGAAATATAATTCCACAAGCACTGTAGCATGTATAATACGGGGCACTGTAGCAAGTCACTGTAGCAGAGTATTTAAACACCTTTTAGGGTTTTATTTTCATAACTTGAAGAGGGGAGAACGTGGTGGAGGCTGAAGCTCTGGAATTCTTTCATCTCTTGGAGTTCTTGAAGGAGAAAGGAAGCTTCGAAAGAGGAAGAACTACAATCCAAAGAGAATTACATCAAATTTGCTAAGTTTTTCCCCTCCCTTTCATTTTCTGGAATGTCTCCATGTTGTATTGTATTTACCACGTTCTTAAACATGTGTAACTGAATCTGAATTGGTTGAGGGTGATTTCAAAGCCCCTGTTATGGTTTTTGTAAGTTGATTGTGTAAGGAATTGTTATCCAATTCTCTAATTGAAGTTGCTTGTATTCTCCCATATTTATGCTTATGATTGCTTGCTGATTGTATTTGAGTGGCCAACTGAATATAATCTGGTTGTGATTTATTGCTAGACTAGAAATTTGATCCGTAATTGTCTTGAAATTCTAATCATTAGTAGCAAAATTGTGATCAGAGATTACAATTGGAGAATACAACCTAAGTTAAATAATCCGAGCTTGTGTGTTTATTGCTTAGATCAACCTATCTTTCTTATCATAATGCATCCATTGAATTAAACTCAGAGAGCTTGTTCTAGGTTGTTTAATGGATAGAGATTAAATAAAGAGCTTGTTTTATTTAACAACAAAGTAAGGAAAGATTGGGGTAATAGAGCTTGTTATTATCTACGGTTGATAACTTCAATGCTGTAATTAGATGACAATTCTACAATTAATTCGCAAATCCATATCTTGTGGTAGAGAAGGATCCCTTAACCAGCTTTCTCCCATTGATTTTTTATTCAAATTTACTTTCTGTTTTGTTATTCTTTACTTGCATTCTTATTTCATTTAGTAAAGCATTCAACAAAAATCCCCCCCTGTTTAGTTTATTGTTGCTGGAAATAACAAATTCAATTAGAATCAATCATCGTGGGAATGATATCTTACTTATCACTTTATTACTTGTGCGACTAGTATACTTGCTAGTTTCGAACGCATCAATAGGGCCACACATTTGGGGGTTGTTTGGACTTCCTTACCAGGGGTGGCAATTGTACCTCAGTGAGGCCAAGTACCTGGCTCCCCGGCCTAGTAACACTTGTGGAATTATTCGAAATTTCAAGGATTTAGATCGGGGACGAGGAAAAGATTTCCAGGGACTGCCCAAGGCCAAGCAGGGTGCAAGGATCATGCTCCACGGCCCAAAATACACGAAAAATTCAATTAATTTGCTTCATGTTGCATATGTAATTATATTACAACGCAAACCCAATCTAATATTCTTGTTTATACCCAATAATGATAACAATTATAAGCCCAACCCAACCCAAACCCAATTCAAGGATAAATTTATTATTGTAGGCGCTCGCAGATGGAGTGACCTTAACCAAGATTTAGGGTTAGGAAACAAGGTGGCCAGACACCACTAGGCTATGCCTCGCTTTTGATTACAAATGGGAAATTAAATATATGTAATACAATAATTTTTACACGCAAATAGAATTATTATTGTAGGCTTCTATATATGTAATTTAATAACTTTTATATGCAAATGGAATTATTAGTGTAGGCGCTTGTGGATGGAGTGGCTTGAACCTGGGTCCAAGGTGTAAACAAGGCGGCAGACACCACCAAGCTATGCACCACTTTTGAGTACAAATTGGAAATTAAATAAATATAGTATACTAATTTTTACATGCAGGAAACAAAATTTGGAAAACTGGGCAAAAACATGGGGAATTAAATTCCCGACCCCAGGAGAAATTTCCCTAGCTCGCCCTGGCTTCGGATTTCTCAGAGAATTTTTCGAGGATTGGAAATAAAATTGCTTGCAAGGTCCAAGGATAGGGATTGAGGTCTCCAACCCGCCCTCGGGTTTTTGCTATCCCTAATCCCTACACCCGACCTCACAAACTATCAGTGAAACAAATAAGACTTAAGTATAATTAATCTTAAAAGAGTATTGTTAGTAAAAGTTTTAAGTTGAAAATCATAAGTAATTGTTTTAAATGGTAAAAATCTCAAAATTATGTTGTAGAATCACAGATTCACAAGCTATCAACTATTGTTTTTCTCTCATCATGACAAGGAGTCATCAAAAAAGACTAACACCTAATCTCTTTTATTTTCTTTTACAGGTCTGATGAACTCATGTCCAGGAAGCGAAAAATAAAAAAGGTGATTTTTTCAATGCAATATCTATCTCCATTCATGTGAATAAGAAGTCATGAAATTTTGAAAGAGAGACATGGGATGATGAGTAGCTGCAGGAGGGTTGTTTTCGAGCCTAGGAATACGCTGAAGTACACTTATCTTGGCAGCAGAAATTGAATTTCAGGCACCAATGTGAGGACTAGTCGCACATCATCGTTATCCATACACATCTTTAGTTTCTATCTTTAATTAACTAGTAAAACAAACCAAGTTTAATGCTTATCTTTTCATCTTCCGTCAAAGTAAAATTACCAACCTCCAGAACAGCAGATGCACAGCTTGATCAAATTAATGACTCAAGCAGAAGTTGTTCTTAATTGGCAATCAGGAAATGTTGTTGTCCAGAATCAATATTTGCCAAAAAATCTTTAGGAAACTGCTGTGGTAATTAAGTAATGTCTTATTCTACCAATTTAGGGCTATCGAATTACTTTTATATTCCTTAATAGTGGGAGATTATGATCACATCCCATTGATCCGTATGTGTATCAATATCAGAATATTGTTAGGTGCTAGAAATCCTCAAATTAAAGAGATTCACTACACTATATATATTTATATGTAAAGGTTTTAGCATTAGCTAGTTCTTTTAAGTGGTTTTAATTTGATAGGAAAATTAATCTAAACAGAGATATATAATATCAATCCACATGAACGATGTAGAATGACCCTTTGTTTAAGCTTCAGATTAATTTATCAGGACTTTGTTTACTATTGGATATTTCACCATCCTGAAATGCTACTTACTGCATACAATTCAAATCTTAGTTGAAAGGACCACAGGGACCGCCATCAAGAGTGCTGAAATTTCGACAGTTATCATGAAGTAAAGAGAAAAACCAACAAAATGGTCTCATTCAGATTTTATCGTATTAAATTAAAATAAAAAAATAATAATAAAAGATCAAGAAATGACTCATTCTCATCCTTAGGCTTAGCATTCGAAGGTCCCATTAGAAATCCCTTGATTAGAGATCCAACCAATGAAAACGCAAGCATTAGGATCAACTTACGGGCCTCAGCCAATAAGAATCCAGATAAGGCCACTTGATGGTCCCAAAAGCGCAACCCCTTTCTGGGCAGAAAACCCAAAAGTGCATCGCAAGGCCATCTCTTCTGTTCGAGATATATTGCAAAAAGCGTGGTTGGTGGGTCATACCCTTATGCCAATACAAATTATTGCACTAGCTAGCTCTATCTCTAGCTCCGTATAGACATAAGAAGAAAATCGCAACATTTCATTTCGATCTATATCAATACATCCATCTGCCTGTTTTTCCTTCGGAGCTTTAGATTTCAATTATTTTCAATTTCTGGCATTTTCAAATTTCATCCATGATTTCCAATAAGAATAATGTAGCCAACGCCGTTGGCGGCAAAACTGCTAGGGCTTGTGATAATTGTATAAAGAAACGAGCTCGGTGGTACTGTGCAGCTGATGATGCATTCCTTTGCCAAGCTTGTGATGCTTCGGTTCACTCAGCTAACCCTCTAGCACGTAGACATGAAAGGGTTCGTTTGAAAACCGCATCATTTAAGTCCTCAAGTAGAGATGTCTCCGAATATTCTGTGCCATCATGGCACCGAGGGTTCACTAGAAAGGCCAGGACACCTCGGTATCAACATGGAAAGCTTTTAAACCATCAAACAACTAAACCCAATCAACCTGCAATTGAAAATACACATCCTCTCGTCCCAGAGGTTGGTGCTGATGAGATATCCCGTGAAGAAAATGAAGAAGAGCAGCTACTTTATAGGGTACCAATATTTGATCCCTTCGCCGCGGAGCTATGTACATCTACTAATTCGAATGAAGCAGAAAAGACAGCAACGAACGAGGCTGAAACAGCATATCATGGAAAAGGAAGTAGTGAATTAAAAGCAGATGGAGGTTGTTACGGTAGGGATGTGGATACTTTACATGGGTTTCTGCCGACAGATATGGACCTTGCGGAGTTTGCGGCCGATGTAGAGAGTTTGCTTGGCAGGGGTTTCGAAAATGAGTCGTTTGCCATGGAAGACTTGGGGTTGAAGGATTACAAAGAAAATGAAATCAAGGAGTGTTCTCTGGGGAATTGCAAAGTGAAGGTTGAAGAAGAAGAAGAAGTGTATGATGTTAACGAGTGCAAAGTTGATGGTGAGATTGATATGGAACGCGAAACTTTTGAGTTCAATTTCGAATATGGTTCTCCGGCCACTTGCGGAGAGGAAGATGGGATTAAGGGAGAGGCAGCAATGGAGACAAGTACTGGTGAACACGGAGGAGAAGGTGCAGAGAACAAGAAGAGGAAGGTATTGTTGAACTTGGATTATGAAGCGGTGATTACAGCTTGGGCAAGTCAAGGCTCTCCATGGACTAACGGTAGCAAGCCGGATTTTGACCTTGACGAATGCTGGCCAGACTGCCTGGTAGGTTTTTTTTAATCAATTAATTATTATATTTCATATCTTCTAATGCATGGATAACTATATATTCTATACTATATAGCTAACGAATTAACAATGCCCTGGTAGATTTTTTATTTTTTATTTTGGTAAGAATGCTCTCTCTCACCGAGACAAATTCTTAGACTTTATTTATTATTTAATTTTTAAATTTGATTATGTATTAATTACGCGCACTTAACACATGTGTTAAGTATTTTGTACTTCACTCACTCAGCACCTAGAAACCAATTGTGAATCCTACCAGAGGGGAAACTCCGATCCGTACACAATTGTTGTTTACTTCTCGTGAGCACATATCTGTGAATTAACAAAAAAAGCACGACTTTTGAATATTGTTTCAGGGTAGTTGCGGGACAGAACTATACCAACGTTATGTGGATCTGGCTGGAATTGGGGCACATCAAGCGATAGCAGACGGAGGGCGAGAGGCGAGAGTATCGAGGTACAGGGAAAAGAGGAGAACAAGGTTGTTTTCTAAGAAAATAAGGTACGAGGTCCGGAAATTGAATGCAGAGAAGAGGCCCAGAATGAAAGGGAGGTTCGTGAAGAGGGCATCCTTCACAGGACCTCCTGCTTTCCCTTTGTTTAACAACTAGTAACTAATTAACCCCTGTGAAATTTTTGCCTGCATTTTCCTAGCTCTAGTTTACTCTCGTTACTTGTACCGGTAATCTAGTGGACCATGTATAACTAATCAATGTATTGATGGTTATGCCTATTTTGGTCTACATAAATCCTATAATTAACGGAATAAATCAATGGCATGTTACAGGGATCTGCTATTGTTAATATTATAATTAACTTACATATTTAGTTTCATATAGTTTGAGCTCCACATCTCTCCCCCTCTATCTCTTTGTCTTTGTAATGATCGAAAGCAGCTCATCAAATTTAAGGGTTGGCGGAGGCATGAGACACTACCAAGCTTATAAGTGGCAGAGCTTGTGACGGCAGGAGTGGCAAGATTCACTAATTAGTAAAGGCGTCATATATTTTGCCCAGAAACAGCGAAATGAAGATCTTTATGGATCAGTCATTAGGCCACTTGCAACACTGTCATTTCTCCTAGTGGCCCATGATGTTCAACATACTGAAATATATTAAAAAGGTCTAAACCCACTGTGATACTGATAGATTAATTATTTTGTGCCTTCCAGTGGTTCCACGAATTTTTCCTAGAGCAGGCTGCATTTAACTAGGAGATCCTAGACAATACGAGAATATTTTATTGATAACAAATTTAAATTTCATTGTAGTATGAGATATAATGAACTTTATCCCTCAAAATGCATATTCTATACACAAATAAAAACAAAATTAAAACACAATAGTACACCAAAAATAGTTTTAGTTTTTGTTGACTTCATTGATTAATTGTTTGACATTAATTCTATAATATCTAATTATGAGATAACAATGCAATCCCAATATGTTATACTTCAAAAAGAAAACCAGACACATGATTCCCACTAATTTTTCATCCAAATTAACATATTCCATCTTAAATTATAAAACTCCAGTTCATTAATATTTTTTGTTAATTAATTAAGTTAGAAAACTTTGCAAATTTGTTGTCCACTTGTCCTACTGCTGAGGTAATTAGAATTATTGCCAATTGGAAGCACTTTTTTTAAAATTAAGCCAAGTGAGTCACTTTCTCTGAGTATCCAATGCTTTTTAGAGAGTCCAAGCATAGGCAGAAAATTCAGAAGCCAGCATTCAATTTGGATTAGCTAAGATGACAAAACTAAATCTCAGAAGTCATAAAACTATATCTCTAAAATAAAATCTAAATCTTAAACATAAAAGACACATTGATTTGCTCCATAAACATAAAAGAATAAAGTTATTGCCATGCATAAGCAATCAACATTTCTTTACTTAAAAAGAATGCATCAAGTAGATAAAAGTCACATTGATTTAGACATATACAGAAAATATATATAATCGATCAAAGTATTGCGAGGTTCTCTGATGATTTTTATTGTTCACCAGATTTCATTAGAAACATAATTAATATTTTATAGAATGGTCATGCATCTATTTATATGCAAAACACCTAATTATGTAGATCAACGTTTTACATATATTATTCGAACTCTCAATTATATATATTCTGTTTAATTTCTGCGTTTTCAAAGTCAGTTTTATATGCAAGACTTTTTTCGGCGACGTATATCGTCCTTTGCCATAATATTGCTTCCAACAAGTTGTTTTAGAAATTCATAAAAAGAAAATTAATTGATTTTGATCGTTAAAAGTGGCCCATGTGCATTAAATTTAGGACTTGGCCATTTCTTCACAATTCCGAGTGGTCCCCCTATGATAGTTCATCCTGGAAATACTTCATACCACTAGCTTCATCAGAGCTCTCTTTATAGGAATGAATTCTTCAATCAACATGCAATGGAATTGAAATACTCCACTGCCAAAGCCTCTTTTAAGGGCATGCAGAGACTTTCTTTGATGAGGTTACGAGCTTGAAATCAATCCACGTGTGTGGTGCAAATGTACGGAGAAGCAGAGTTGTTGATAAAAGAATTTTGACCAATACTAATGGTAACTGTCACAATTATTGATAGATTAAAAGCTAGGTTTAGTGACTAATATACCCTCAAATAATCATCAAAGCTTTTAAGCAAGTCTAATTACATTCAAGTCTAAGAATTGATTTACGTACCTGATCCCCATGTGTCTGGAATACTTCTGAGCTCCATGAACTATTGTGATTCCATAGCATAGTTGGAACTTCCTCTACTCTTGCATAGCAGAGTTAGATTGTACTGGATTTTTCATTGGCACCAACGCTTCAACTATCGAGTCAGTATGGGGTTAGCGTTCAGATGAAAAATCTCAAAGAAGAGAAGAAAAAAGTGGGAAAGTGCATAGAGAGAGTTAGGATTTTTTCCAAGGATTCAAATCTTGTACCAATCAACTTTAGCTCTATTTATAGCAAAGTATGTAGTTTGGATTTATATCCTAACCATCAAACTTTGACATATTGTAAGCGGGGGCTTCCATCCCACCCAGAGCGCTTGTGACCTTGGCACCATGCCAAAGTCCTTTTGAGGGGGCTTGCGAGAGAAACGGTCATCACAAAGACAAGTCTTGGAGAATAGTACGAAGTTGCCACCTAGGTAAATAAAACGAAAAAATTGTTTTGAGTGGCAACAGTCAAATCCATTGCTTCTAGACCTAAACCACTTTCAACCTTTCAAAGATGAGTTGAGGAAGTTAGGTACAGGCTTCGCTTGCCTGGATAGTAATCCGACCTCTACTAGGATCTACTAAGATTATTATTTTAAGACAATAATTTTATCTATCTTAATCCTAAGTTCATTTTTGCACGCAAGCAAATTTTTTTCTTTTATTAACATGTGAGGTGTTAACATATGAACATCCATAGAAAGGGCATGGCTGTCCTAACTAATACTTCAAATCATGCAATTCGAACAAGCAAAATAAAATGACCAAGGCAAAAAAAATATGAACATAAAAGTAAAGTAAAGCATAAAAAGTAAAGAAAGTGGGAACAATGTCAATTAAGCAAAAAATATGACTAAACTAACTAAATCATTATAAAGCATAATAAATGTGTGAAATAAGTAAAGCAGAAGCGTAAACAACCAAAAACAAATTAACTTAAAGTAAAACCAATCCTTTGGGTGGTTTCCACTAGGTAAGCTTAGGAAGCTACCAATTGTGGGCATTCTATCCATCCTTAAGTCAAAAACTAACACTTATAAACATAGCAACTAAGTATATAAGTAAACATAAATGCAAGTAAATGATTAAATAATACAAGTAAAGCAACAATTAAAGTAAAGGATGTATTAACAATGAAACAATACAAATAAATTAAACAATGATACAATAAGGAAAAAGAATAAGGGAAACGAAATAAGGGGAAAAGACATGAATTGAATAATAATAACATAATGATAACATAATAACGAAGTAAATAAAAGAGAGGATTATCATTGGGTTGTTCTTCATTTGTCATGCCAATATGGCAATCAATTGTAGGCTTCATTTCACTCGTCAAACCTAATAGAATAAAAGAGAAGAAGAATGAACATGCTGCAAATAGTTAAACAATTAGCATGATCAACACCAATAAAGAGGCAAATAAAGTAAATAAAGTAAAGAGCGAAAGGTATCAAATGAAGAGGGTCATCACATGAGTACTTCTCACTTGACTCACCAAAATGGTGATCAATTGTAAACCTCAGTGCACTCATCAAAACCATGTAAAAGAGAGAATAGGAGAAAAAAAATAAAACAGTGTTAACAACCATAAAGGAAACAAACCAACCACCATAGATGAAACGTAAGTTGACATGAACAACATAGACTAAACATGGACAAAGTAACAACAATGTCAAGTAAATTAAATAAATGCAAAGCATAAACTAAGTTAAGAAAAGAGAGAAGAAGAAAAGAAGATGAAAGAAGAGGGAGGGAGACAGAACTGATTTGGAGAAGAAGGAGAATAGAAGCTGAGTGGAGAGGTGGGAAGAGAAAGAAGAAGCATTAGAGAAAATATCATAAAGAAATAGACGAGTAGATCATAACATGAATAAACATAACATAAAGAGAGAAAAAGAAGAAGCAACTATATAGAGTAAATTTAAAATCAAGTATAAACGAAATAAACATAAATAAATAAAGCTTAATTAAGTAAAGCATAATTAAAAGATGAATTAAAGCATAATTAAACAAAACAATTAAATAGACATGGCATAATTAAACGTAGGAAGTTGAGAGGGGAGTGTCTATAGGAAAGACATTCCCCGTACAACTCATAAAAAATGTTCCTCTTTGAGGTATGCCTATTAATTAGACTATCGACCCTTTATCAGGACCTAAAGTAATTAATAAAACTAAGCTAATTAACAAGTAATTAATTACTAATCAACTACTAATTAACCACTAATTAACAAACTTAAAGAAAATAAAAGAGATAGGGAAGAAGAAGAAAGATTGCCCTCAATCCTTACCCTCCTCTCAAAGATGATTTCTTCATTAAAAGAATATTCAAACTCTAAAGAAAAGTACTAATTAGGGTTTCTAAATTCAAAAGAATTCAAAATCCGTTTTTTTTCCTATTTTTTTGGTTTTGTAAGGATTATTTAGGCATATACATGCATATTAAGACAGGTGAATAGTTAATGCCTATATAGGTGCAAGATGGGAAGGAAATTACCTTTTCTACCCAATGTAGGATCTTGGCATAGGCGTATGTCTATATCTATAGGCTCCATGCTTGTAAGGCAAATTTGCTATGTCATTTGAAACCCTATAAGATAGGTTCCATGAGATTCTATTGGCTTTTTAGGCATTAGCTTGTACACGTGTGTGCTTCTTTCAATTTCTAAGGTGTACGCCTATACCACAGAGGCTTACCTAGTGTTTTCTTGGAGTCCAAACATTGTTTTTGGTCGAAATTACCCTTGATGTTTGTCTTTGATTATCATTGGTGGGCTTCAAACAATAAGCAAAATTTCAATATTGCTTACACATGTTTCTTCATCCAATTGCGCTTATCCATCTTTTTTTTTTTTTTTGCAATCAAGGTATGCGAGCTAGCTTACATGCACCTCGACTAATCATCGGGAGAGACTAGCTCAACTACAAACCACCATCCTCTCTTTTATGGGCCATAAGCCTATATGAGGAATCAAACCCATGATTGTGCGCCTAACCACATAATCCTTAGTTTGCGCTTATCATTGGGCTAACCCATCATAGCTCTCTTATCTATCTTACTTAAACTTCAATTACAAATGTCATTCATTTATTGGATAATCTTGCTATCTATGATCCAACTATCAATTGCCAAATGGTGCTAGATTAGCAATTTTTGAGGGCGATTACTTAATCCATAATTTTCGGAGTGACTACTTGATCCATAATTTTTGGAGGTGGTTACTTGATTCATAATTTTTGGAGTGGTTACTTCATCCATAATTTTCAGAAGCGGTTAGAGCCATATTAATATCATGACTACACAATGTACTCATAATGCTACTCATAATACTTTTAGCAAAAAAATAAGTGAATGCTCAGAAGTTAAATTCCCAAATACAAATCTCATTCACCTCCTCTCTTTTATGGGCCATCTTCTAAAGCATAATAAATTCTAAGCACCTCTTAACTGTGATGAGCGATATCTCTACATACTTCTTTTTATCATCCTCATTGATCACCTATATAGATATTTATAGGCACCTCTTAGTTTAACATTCTCACTTGCCGCCTGTAACAAATACTTTTAAGCACTTCTGGTTAAGATAGAAAAGTATTTTCTACAATGAATTATTTACATCTATAATATTAGCCTTGTTATTCTTAAGTTTGAAGCATAAAAACTTATGACTAGGACTAAAATTGTTTTTATCTATAACATACTCATGTTATAGATATAAATAATTCATTTTAGAAAAGACTTTTCTATCTCAAATAGAAGTGCTTAGAACTATTTGTTACAAGTGCTAAGTAAGAATGTTAAACTAAAGGGTGCCCATAATTATCTACTATAAGTGATCATTGTGGATGATAAGAAGAAATGGTTAGTGATACCAATCATCACAGTTAAGAAGTGATTAGAATTTATTATGCTTTAGAAGATGGCTAAAAAAAGAGAGGTGGGTGAATGAGATTTGTATTCAAGAATTTAACTTCAAAGCATTGATTGCTCTTTTGCTAAGAATATTATAAGCACATTGTGTAGTCATGATATTGGTGAAACTTTAACTATTTTTGAAAATTACAGATCAAGTAACCGCTCCAAAAATTATGGATCAAGTAACTAACTTTGAAAATTACGATCAAGTGACTGCTCCAAAAATTGTAAATCAAGGAACCACCTTAAAAAATGATGGATCTAGTGCCACGATGCAATTGACAGCTGGCTATAGATGGCAAGATTATCCAATAAGTGAATGACATTTGTGAATGAAATTTCAATAAGATAGATAAGCATAATTGGGTAAAGACATGTGTCAAAGGTTAATGGTCAAGATTAAAGATAATAAACTACATGTTTTGCCTATAAATAGAAGTAAAGTGGACTAGTACAAGATTTGAATCCTTGGACAAAACCCTAACTCTCTCCATACACTTTCGCGATCTTTTCTTCTTTGCCTTGAGATTTTTCACCTAAAAGCTAACCCCAAGCTGACTTATAGTTTGGCACAATATAACTTCGGTTTTGTTGTAGTAAAGAGCATGATTCGTGAAAAGATTCATGAGCAATTGATCGAAGCAATCGCAAGAGGAGAGGAAGTCTGAACTATGCTATGGAGGCTCAAATAGTTCATGGCACTCAGAAGTATTCTGAATGCATAAAGATCATGTAACATCCCATATGGCTTGGGAAGGATATGTGAAAAGAGCTTAAATACACTGTGAGCTCCTTAAGTTGTTGGAGGCTTTTTGGGTTGCAAAGCCCAAGAACAAAACCGTGACTGACTGTGTGTCCAAAATGGATAATATTTAACAGTCGGCTGGGGTGTTGTGTTGCACGCATGCATGGGGCCAACTCTTAAGACTGTGTGGGGACCACCTCTTGAAGGTTTATGAGGACCACAAAGTGCCACGCAAGGTGCAAAGTGCCATATGCGGGCTAGGATATTACAAATGGTACTAAGGCATATCCTAACCAGAAATATGTGTCGACGTTGCAGGTCACCCTGGGGATGTAAGCCCAATCAAGCAAAGACCCTTAATTACTAAGAAGGGTGAATGTAACATCCCACATTACTTAGGAAGAATATGTGAAAAAGGCTTAAATACCCTATGAGCTCCTTAAGCTATTAGAGGCCTTTTGGGTTGTAAAGCACAAGAACAAAACCGTGACGAGTTGTATGTCCAAAGCGGATAATATCTGACAGTGGGTTTAGTGTCGGGTCTTGCGCACGCTTGAGGCCCACGTTTTAAAGGTTTATGAGGACCACAAAGTGTCACACACAGTGCAAAGTACCACATATGGGCCGGGATGTTATAGATCAACTAACTGATTAGAGCAATCACAAGAGGAGAGTAAGGTTGAACTATACTATGGAATCATAAACAGTTCCTAGTGCTCATAAGCATTTCAAACACATGGAGTGTTGGAGATCTGCCCTAACAGTATGGATGTTTTTCTGTAATATATAAACATTAATATTATAAATGAATGAAAGTTATTATTTATAAATTATTTGAGGGAGACTATATTAGTGACTAAAGGCTCCAAAGCTTGAAAATTGAAAAAGTTTCTATATATATATGTGTGTGTGTGTGAGTGTGAGAGACTTAGAACTTTGTCATAGCTCAAAACTAGTTAATGACCTATAAACAAAAGCTAAGCACTTTCTTCGGACAAGGTTATTTTGGCGTTTGTCTTCAATGGGAAAATAGCGAGTCTATAACCATTTGAAGTGGAGACTTTAGGACAAAAAAGCTTATGCATTATGAATTCGTTGAACATGGACCACATAAAAATTATCCATCTGGTGGAAATAACATGATTGAATGTGAATTTCTACACCCGAGTAGTAAAAGCATTCCTACCTTAATCTCAAGTGGATAGTGTACCTCTAATATACTAGTTATGGTCTTTCAGTAGAATAAAAAGTGAGATATAAAAAAAGTAAGGCCATTACCTTAGCAAGTTGGGATTGTAAGATCTATATGCTAGTAGATGTTATACCATAGATATGGAATTCATGACTCGAAAGGATTGCAAAATAACACCTTGATGGTTTTACAAGGTTTTACTTGAAATAATCTTGGCCGAGTGTTTAATGAAAGTTGTTCACGAAACTGAGATTTATTTTAATAAATCTTAACCCATTTAAATAGTATAAAATTGTACCAAGGGCTCAAGATGTAGTTGAAGGGGTAGCACGTTAAATTATACCTAGCTCTGATTATTGGTATTCCATGAAGGGTAGTTATGTAAACTTGATGCTCAATTGCTAGGGCTTAAAGAAATAATTTAATCATATTAAATTATTAAGCTTTCTATAAAGAGTATTTAATTCAAGAGTACAGCTTTGGACCTATAGTAGAATGGGCCAAGGTTAATAGGTGGGGCCTACTACAATTATGAGATAATAATGTTCTAAGTCAAACTTATTAGAGCTTATAATTAAATATATCCATCAAGATCCCCTGAATAGTTGATATAAATTGTTTAAACGAGGATTGGACTTGAGAAATTAATTATTTAATTTAATTGGGTTTATTAGAGAATAAAACCCATGTTTTAAATTAATATATTTGACTAGTAAATGGTTTTATTAGTTGCTTAATTTGATTAGTTAAATAATAGAGTATTTGGGCCAATTTAATTAATTATAGATTAATGGGCTTATACTTAATGTGATTAATTAAAAGCCTTCACAAAATTGAATTGGACTTAATTAAGTGTTAAAAGCCCAATTAAAGACTTATTGAGATTAAGTTCTTATACAACTAGGATTACTGGTTCTAGGAGCCTTGAAAATTAGTTAGATTAAGCCTAATAGGATTAGGTTTCCTAGTCAAAGTAGGATAGGGATTAATGGAGACATAAAAAGATGAATTAGGTCAGTGGTATGATAGTTTTCTAATGAACAACAAACAAGCTATTGCTATTCATTGATTATTGTTCATACTGTAGTGTTCATCGGTTATTGTTTATCGGTGCTGTTCATCTATCACTATTTGTTTGACATTGTTCATCTATCACTATTCGTTTGACACTGTTCATCGATATAGTCCAATAATTTGATGATGCTCACATGTCTAGTTCAAGCAATTTTTAGACATATCTACGAATTTTTAGACATATCTATGAACTGAGGTGATTAGAAAGCAAATCAAAATTTTGAACCCTGTGCTCACAAGATCTTGGTCCAAAAGGCTATTCTGCAGATTTGAAGTGTTCTGATTTGGCATTGAGTTCCTACAATTAGTATTAGAGCTTTGGTTCCTCCACCAGTGAGCGACTAGGTAACAAAAATTATTTGTTTTCTTTACAAGTAACATGTTTTAATTGATGTGGTATTAGGGTTTTTCTCTATATATATTTTGTATTGCAATTTTTATTTGATGAATTTTGTAATAATTGAATAATTGTGAATCTGGTTTAATACTTGGCCTTAGAATTTTATTTGTATTTTTTGTTTAACGGTATATAATCTTTGAAGGGTGGCTTATGTGCCATTGAATTATCCTCTGTGTTAGTTTATTTTTTATTGATTATTTTTGTGTTTTTTTTACATAATTGTTTGTAATTATTATGCATGAGATGTGTGTTAATTGATGTAAGAACACGCAAGATTTGATGGAGATCAAAGGAGCTATGGAGGCCAAAATTAACATAGAAGATGCTAGGGTTTAGGCTGCAAATGTTGTGCACCAAAAACCCTAGGTCTGAGGGTTTGCACAAATAGGCCTTGGGGTTGCCTTCAAGGTGGTGGCTAGCCCTAGAATAAGTCTAGGGCATGTGGATTTAATGGGCCAAAGGGTTTCTTGGAAAGTCCTAAGCTAAATTAAATTGACCCAAGCCCAAGCGTGGTGAGCTCAAGTCCAAAGTGCATGGATTTTTTTGTTTTAAGCCTATTGAGCTATTATGTGTTGCTCTATGGGCCTAGCTTGCTGGTTCATCACTAAGTTAGGTCCAATGAGTTATTTTATGATAATATAACCACTAGGCAGTGAACAATACCGTGGTGTTAGACTTCATGGGTCACTCAAATCCAAACCCAAACCCAGGTTGGTTCCAAGTTATTTCACTTAATACGCTTCATTTTTTTTTTTGAAGCTTGGGCCCATATGAGTGCAATTGATTTAATGGCTAGTATCCCATCTTGTCCATGTTGTTTTTTTGTGATTTTATAGCCTAAAATAGTGACAAATTCGAAGTTGTATAGCCCATAAAATTAAAGTTGCAATCTACAGAGGTGAAACTATAAATTTGTTCCAGATCTGTGAGGGTGTCTATAAACTTTTTCAGAGTTTCTAGATAGCTTAAAAACAATTTGCTCAAAATTTTAAATTTTATGAATTTTGAAAATTTTCTTAGAACTAATGGACATGTTCAACACAAGGTGCATGCCAAGGAGGCACAAGAAGATACAAGAACTCAAGAAAATATTTTTGTAATTTTTTTAGGGAAAAGGCCAAGTGTTTATACCAATATGTATGCTTTATGTATTCTTATTTTATTTAGAGGCTAAATGAAGTAAAGACATGTCACATGCCATATAGAGAAAAGGGAAATGCCAAATCATGCACGATAACATATTCATGCATCCATGTATTAATTTATGTATAGTTAATCAGAGTATTTGATTAATGGTGCATATAAATCAAAATATTTTAATTAATTAGATTAATTAAAATTAGATGATTTATATATCTATCAAAGGAGTTTGATAAATAGAATATAAATCATGATCTTAATTAATGAAAATAATTAAGAAATAAAACATGGAAATAAAAAGTTTCAAAATGTTTGAAAAAGTTTTATGAACTATATTTTAAACCAAAATCCCTTTTTTCTTTTTTTAAATGTTTGAGTGGGAGAAGGTTTAATTAAATTTAAACCTAAAGCCTCCACTATTTATCCGTATGGATGGATTATCTGTAAACCTCAACTTGGCCCATCGTAGGGCCTTGCTCCATAAAGAAAGGCTTATGGTAGCTATCTTCCAACATTGGATCTCTTATTAGATAAAACTGATCCAAGCAAACCATTAGGTGTTGTTTCCTAAAGAAATTTCACATTAATGCAATCTTAGAATTAATTGAAACAATGGTCATACACTCAACTTAATTTTTGAAAAGATATTCCTTAAAGGAATGATTTGATTGATTAAGGGCTAAATATAAAGTGGTTATTATTATTGAAATATGAGTTATTTTAGAAATAATAATAATTAGAATGAGTTTGATGCGTTTGAAACTAGCAAATATACTAGTCGCACAAGTAATAAAGTGATAAGTAAGATATCGTTCCCA
The DNA here is from genome assembly GCA_013180625.2 of Boswellia sacra. Classification (NCBI taxonomy): domain Eukaryota; kingdom Viridiplantae; phylum Streptophyta; class Magnoliopsida; order Sapindales; family Burseraceae; genus Boswellia; species Boswellia sacra. The sequence continues at coordinate 20,427 of SNVD02006053.1, forward strand.
CGAGGATTGATTCTAATTGAATTTATTATTTCCAGCAACAATTAACTAAATGGGGGGTTTTCTTGGTTGATTAATTAGATGAAAAACTGAATACGACAGTAATTAATGAATAACACAATGCAAACTTAATTGAAATGGGAATAAATCAATGATAGAAATCTGGTTAAGGGATCATTCTCCACCACAAGATATGGATTTGCGAATTAATTATAGAATTATCATCCAATTACACCATTGAAATTATCAACCGTAGATAACAATAAGCTCTGTTATCCCAATCTTTCCTTACTTTGTTGTTAAATAAAACAGGCTCTTTATTTAATCTCTATCCATTAAACAACCTAGAACAAGCTCTCTAAATTTAATTCAATGGATGCATTTCGATAAGAAAGATAGGTTGATCTAAGCAATAAACACACAAGCTCGGATTATTTAACTTAGGTTGTATTCTCCAATTGCAATCTCTGATCACAATTTTGCTACTAATGATTAGAAATTCAAGACAATTACGGATCAAGATTTCTAGTCTAGCAATAAATCACAACCAGATTATATTCAGTTGGCCACTCAAATACAATCAGCAAGCAATCATAAGCATTAAATATGGGAGAATACAAGCAACTTCAGTTAGAGAATTGGATAACAATTCCTTACACAATCAACTTACAAAAACCATATCAGGGGCTTTGAAATCACCCTCAACCAATTCAGATTCAGTTACACATGTTTAAGAACGTGGTAAATACAATACAACATGGAGACATTCCAGAAAATGAAAGGGAAGGGAAAAACTTAGCAAATTTGATGTAATTCTCTTTGGATTGTAGTTCTTCCTCTTTCCAAGCTTCCTTTCTCCTTCAAGAACTCCAGGAGATGAAAGAATTCCAGAGCTGCAGCCTCCACCACGTTCTCCCCTCTTCAAGTTATGAAAATAAAACCCTAAAATGTGTTTAAATACTCTGCTACAGTAACCTGCTACAGTGTCCCGTATTATACATGCTACAGTGATTTGTGGAATTACATTTCTATACTTCTCACACTGTTTTGATTACAACTTTTGGTACACTGAATGGATTTATAAACCGTAAATTTCTCCAGAAAATAGACTTCGAGAGCTTTCCAACGGTATATAATATATCATCGGGTTCATTGTATATCAATACAATTAAATCCGAGAAGATGGTTGACTAGCAGAGGTGAAAATGAAGGGTTTTACTCCATTTTTGTGCAAGTTGCTCCAAAACTCCTACAAACATCAAAACCACACAAAAACATAAAAATACCAAGGAATATAGCAAAGAAACATGGACGAATTGATATGAAAATGATATATAAATAGACACTTATCAAATTCCCCTACACTTAGACTTTGCTAGTCCTCGAGCAACTACGACAATGATGAAATAAAACTAAACCGAAACAGAATCAAAAAAAATTAAAACACACAAATGCTTCATCTTGCAAATAGGCCTCAAAGATTGTACTTAATTATAACCCAAGGAAAACTTCAAAATAATGCACTTGATCAACAATTTTATCCAAAGATTAGTTTCGCTTCACTTCAATTCCTCCAGTGTGTGTGTGTAGAGCCATTCTCACCTAATCACTTGTAACCCGGATGAGTTTATGCATAAAAATGAATCATATTTAATATTGAAGATGTGTGTATAAATGAACTCCATATGCCTGCTTTTCAAGTCACTCTCCACTAATGTAGACATGCACAACACCAAGGATCAAGTAGGACTTTATTAAGCTTGTAACGTTTGGCTTGGGTGAAGGTATGATAAAGGATAATAATTTAGCTCAAATCACCCACAAACACATAAATCATTCAAGACTATGTAGAGCTCAACCCTATAACACAACTTCATTTCAATTCACCATATTACTCCCCCAAACTTATTTAGAACACTCAATCTTTTTTTTCGCAGAAAATAAAAGAAAACTACACCCCCATACTTTGTTGTTTCATTCTTTTTAATAACATTTAAGGGTATAGATCTCTTATTCTTCTTCTTTGTTCTTTTTTTTCTTTTTTTTCAAACATAATAGAACTCACTTGCATTGCTCATTTCTTGGACACATGCCCAAACCTCCTCTAATTACCCCAAAAAAAGAAACCCATAGCTCAAACTTACTTGTGAGAATGATTAATGCTCATAGGTGATGGATTGTGTTCGAAACTAGCAAGTATACTAGTCGCACAAGTAATAAATTGATAAGTAAGATATCGTTCCCACGAGGATTGATTCTAATTGAATTTGTTATTTCCAGCAACAATAAACTAAACAGGGTGGGTTTTTGTTGAATGATTTACTAAATGAAATAAGAATGCAAGTAAAGAATAACAAAACAGAAAGTAAATTTGAATGAAAAATTAATGGGAGAAAGCTGGTTAAGGGATCCTTCTCTACCACAAGATATGGATTTGCGAATTAATCGTAGAATTGTCATCCAATTACAGCATTTAAGTTATCAACCGTAGATAACAACAAGCTCTGTTATCCCAATCTTTCCTTACTTTGTTGTTAAATAAAACAAGCTCTTTATTTAATCTCTATCCCTTAAACAACCTAGAACAAGCTCTCTGAGTTTAATTCAATGGATGCATTATGATAAGAAAGATAGGTTGATCTAAGCAATAACCACACAAGCTCGGATTATTTAACCTAGGTTGTATTTTCCAATTGCAATCTCTGATCACAATTTTGCTACTAATGATTAGAAATTCAAGACAATTAGGATCAAGATTTCTAGTCTAGCAATAGACCAATATCCAGGATTTATATCAGTGGCCCTCCCAAATTTACAATTCAGCACGTACCACCAGACATCTAAGGAATTTAAAAAATGGGAAACAAATACAAGCAACTCTAACTAGAGAATTGGGATAATACAATTCCTTGCACAATCAATTCACAAAAAACCATATCAAGGGCTTTGAAATCACCCTCAACCAATTCAGATTTAGTTACACATATTCAGATAGAATACAAATACAATACACTATGGAGACATTCCAGAAAATGAAAGGGAAAGGGAAAACTTAGCAAATTTGATGAAAATCTCTCAAGATTGTAGTTCTTCCTCTTTCCAAGCCTTCAATCTCCTTCAAGAACTCTAAGAGATGAGAAAATCCAAAGATGCAGCCTCCTCCACGTTCTCCCCTCTTCAAGTTAT